>JANHFJ010004434.1:100721-111325 GCA_032468195.1 Cerberus rynchops | reverse complement strand
GCCCGAACCCTCGGGGTGGTCAGACGACAACGTCCTGATGATGGAACCCCGAGGAGGCCAACCCTGTGGGAACGCACCGGTCGATTGGAGGCTGAGGGTGGCAACAGGCGGTCCCGTAAGTACCCAGGTCCCGTAAGTACCCAGGTTCCCGAATTCTGCAGGGATCTGCGTTTAATTTAATTTAATTAGGATGTTGTCGAATGCAATCCACCTGTTCTGAAGGGAAAATTCTTGTGGTTAAGCTGTGCCAGGCAATTCAGAGGAGCTATTTCATGTGTGATTAGAGATGGAAAGTTAGAAATGTTAAGGAAAATAGGAATGTGGAAGAGAAATTGCAGTTTTCTACACTCAGTCCCTACTTCCTGCCACATAGTGCCAGAGCTGTGACTGATAATGTTAAGAGCAATGAAGAACTTCCTTGCCAATACAGAGAAGTAAAGTGGTTTATCCCCTTTCTCGGTTTATCCCACATTCTCGGTTTATCCCCTTACTGTGGCAATTTAGGTCACTTAGCATTCATCTATCATATTAAACTTTTATATCCAGAATCAGCTGTGAAATGACCCATCTGTGAAATCAAGGGAAACTTTGCCAGTAAATTACATACCTCTCCCAAGCCTGAGAATCAGGGAGTTACTAGTTTAAAAGAGGTCCTTCTAGTTATTAAAAAGAACTCAGTCACCTGACACCAGGAGACAACCTCTGATTTTCTGCTATTTAACTGCTGTGACATCCATCTTTCACCACTATTAGACTCAATCCCAGTAGTGAATTCCACTGATATTGTATAGCAATTTACCTACTCAATATGAAATCCACAGATAGAAGACCCTATGTTCTGGTCCCATTATTGAATATATTCTCCTAACTATCTTGCGTAAGCCACCAAAACAGAATGAGTTAGATAGATTTCCTTATTCCTGATCACCAGTTTACAAACCTTTACAAGGTTTAAACTCAAATGTTTACCCCACCTTGGACTCTTGAATTTCCTTTACACACCCACCCCATAAAGCCCCCCTTTGGTCAATGGTTTCATCACACTTCCTTCACAATAAAAAATCATCTGGAAATGAACTTTTCCTTGTATTATCTTAGGAATTAATTGGCTACAAGCACCCAATTTTGTTGTACAATGTGATGAAAGGACCATATATTTTTTCCATCACAAAAAATAGCAAGATCTTCTATTACAGGTACCATGATCCCATTCTCCTATCATTACAGATCCAAAGGCTATTGATGTTTGTGGTAAGGAGGAGGCTGTTACTATTATTTTATTATTGTTTTGTTTCCTGGTTTGTTTGAAGGAATTTCTTTCTTTCTTTCTTGAATTTCTTTGGAAAAAAAACTATGATTTATTTGAATTTCATTAAATCCCTCTTCTGTACTTTTTTTTTATCAAGAAGAAAGATTTTGGAGAGTGGTTCATGAATTCAACTCTAATTTTCTTTCTTCCAAAAAGTATATATTTTTACTAAGCTGAAATGAATTAAGGCTTACAATTGATCCATATGAAAAAGAGCCATTAATATTTAATTACCACTGACATGTACTATGTGAAGTTTGAATATACTCTGATGCCTTTTGATTTATTTAATTGTCCATCCGTATTTATGAGTTCCTGAGCAAGAGGTATTGTGCCCAGTGGTTTTATATCTAATTTTGCTGGATTCATCACAGAGTTCAATTCACCTTATTAAAAATAGCATTTCAGATGTATTCTGTATCTGAAGGTATACTGTGTTTCTGTGCTTTGTGTGATTGTATTGATGGAGGCTCACTCAATTTCACTGCACACATGTTGTGCATTGATAATAAAGGATTGAATTGATTAAATTGAATTGAATTGATTTTTGCTTAAATGGACTATTCAGATTCCAGAAGTATTTCAAGATCTTTCCCATCCCAACTCCTGTTACATTATCCAAAACTCAACCATCCTTTCTTTGTTCAAAATTAAGCACCAGACTCTTTCAACAGAGAAGAAGAAGGAAGAAACTAGTTATTACCTTGTGTTTTGTACTCTAGGCTACTTGTATTATCTGATCTACGATATTTTTAATAAACAGCTCTTAGCTGTCAAGGAGTCACTCCAGCACTGGAGACATCTTTCAGCATCTGCCACTCATCCTGCCCAACTTGGGACTGATCATAAGACCTCAGAACATCTCCATGCTGCACAGAAATCCATCCAATTTCAAATCACCTAAGCACAAATTTGCTCCCATTTTATTGTGTACATTGTCTGGCTTCCCAGCTCACAAAACAACTAGCCAAATGTTTCTTGTCTTTTCTCTTATTGTTCCTTAATCACCTACTTGAATCCCAAGACGTTTATTTCACTCCTTCTCCATCATATTTTCAGATGCTGGGGGTGAGAAAGCACATTCTTATCCTTCTTGAATGTATATATCTGCATCAACAAAAACACCCATGTGTCCAGGCTCAGGTGGATGATGTTCAGAGAATCCCATACAATATTTCTTTCCCTTTTTCTTCTTGTAATGAAGACATCTGTTCCACAACAATTATTTATATATTTCATCTCCTGTCAGGAAGGAGATTTTCCAGTTTTTACAGAAAAACTGTTGAAAAACTCAGTATCTTCAAATGCACCTGTACTTCAGAACATTTACTACAGATGGTGCAAAAAGTTTTACATTTCTTTCTTTCTTTTATAAACATTTATTTTATTTTATTTTTAAAACAATATATCATTGTGTGTACAGTGTGGTATCTGGGCATCACTTCTTTTGGTACAAATAATATATCATTAACTATGCAACATAGTATTAATTGTTTTGGTACAAATAAAATCATATTAATCCTCTTCATTTCCATTGTTATTCTTGATTCCATTTACAATGCTCCCATTAAGTATACTCTTCCCTTTTTTAATTATACCAAATTTCAGCATTTTAGAATTGTACCAATCCCTATTTTTCAACTCTCTATTCTTCTCTTATTTTTACGTTTTAAAATATTCTAATAAAAATAAAAATAATACACATTTTCCTATACTATTACAATTATCCATTCTTTACTTATTCCCTTTACTCTCTTTCAAGTTTTAATTATTCCATATCACAAAATGTTAGTTCTATATTATTTTTATGCCGTTCTTCTGCTCCTGCTTATCATATATGTCAATACAAATTCAATATCATTATTCACCTCCTTAACATTTCTTGTACTACCCATTTTTCATCCATTATCCTGTATTACAATTATATGCATTAACATCATTATTTATATCAATTCTATAATATCCCCTCTATTTCATATCCCACTACTATAAATCCTGCTTATCATATATGTTAATACAGATTCAATAGCATTGCTCATCCTCTACATTTTGTGTACTACCCATTTTTATATCCCTTAACATATATTACAATCATGTGTATTAAAATAACTATTTAGCTCAATTCTGTAAAATTCAGTATCTCCTACTTTCCTATCACACTATCTATGTTTTACATTTCTTTTTGTCATAGCCACTATCTGATCAAGCTTGCAACAGCTAAATCAGCCTATGGAGATTTTCAGTCATCTGGGGCATCGTTGTCCCAAAGGTACTTCAGAACCTGAAGAAGCTTCTTGGATGAGAAGCAAAATGTCTTCAAAGAAAAACCAGAAAGTCCAGTTGTGTCTTGAAAAAGCACCTTTGGGACAGCTAAGTCAATTACAATGCTACAATCTATTCCCTCACAACAGGCCTTTGGAAAACATGGTTTTTTTTATTATTATTACTAAATTTTCAGGTTTAAACACTATTTTGATTGATGGTGGGTCTTTTTACCAAGCTGGCTCACATTGTTTTTTTCACACCAGAGACTGCCCAACTCTTATTGATCAAGTCTTCTAGCACCGAGAGATGGTTAATCGTGTTGTTTCAGGTTGTGATGTTCAATTTGTATTATGTTTTGAAAAAGATTTATATCAGTTACTTGAGATTCAGATTCATTTATTCTTGTCCAATCATCCTGGGACAGGGAAAACTAATGCAACTCTACAGCAATACTTGAGATGGTATGTTAATTACCAGCAGAACAATTGGTCTGATGTATTACCTCTAGCTGTATTTGGATATATCCATTCTGTGCAGGTTTCTACTGGCTTGTCCTCTTTCCAAACTGTGTACTGATCTCACCCCCACTGTTTGCCTTCTGTGACTGCTTCCTTCTGTTCCTTGAGTTTCTACTGTCCTACAAAAGTTGCAGATGCACAATTCCCCCTCAAGTAACAGCTACATCTTGCCAAAACTGCTTTAAGCATGCTGTATATTTCCATCAGCAAGCAGGACCTCCTATTGCTGTAGATTTCACCTCTTAGTTTCCACTAAAGTTTTATCCTCTTTAAAATATATTAGTCCTTTCCCAAAAGCAGTTATTCTTGCAGCTGCTGGTCACAAGGAAGATGCACAAATATTTTAACACTCTTTGTCTATCAATGCCTGTTCCTATGTGAGGTGGAACATATCTTAGATGCCAGACACAAGAGAGGAAAAATAGAATATTGGATTCATTGGAAAAGCTATTCTGACTGTGGGAAGTTCAAGCATTCTAAATTTTCATCAGTTTCAACTGTAGCTTCCTCTTAAATCTAAGTTTTCAAACCGGCTGGATGGACACACGGATTCTTCTACACCAGGTCTGCATCCTCTCATTTAAACATTGTTGGCAGGAGACAACTGATACATTTTTCCTGCTCCAGCTTCTGGACAGTGCAGTCACAATTTGGATGACCTGCCTTTAAGGGACTTTTTATTAAATTTACAGATTTCCCATTTCACTGCTGCAGTGACTCTGGTTGGTAATTTTGGTAAGGAATCACCAATTTTCAGGACCATATTTTTTTCACATTTTTGAACAGTTCAATGAGTTGTGAATGAATAAATTGCATTTTTGCTTGGCGGGGTATGAAATAATACCTCAAAATAAACTTGTCAAAACTTTGGAAGGCTCACTGTATCTTTTAAAATAGAATTACTTGACACCTTCCTTTCCTATTGAAAAGATTCACAAAGTTTGGACCAGTTCCCTTATTGTCACTCTGGCCTTGGATAATAGAATAGAATAGAATAGAATAGAATAGAATAGAATAGAATAGAATAGAATAGAATAGAATAGAATAGAATAGAATTCTTTATTGGCCAAGTGTTATTGGATACACAAGGAATTTATCTTCAGTGCATATGCTTCCATATAAATTGCATATTTATGAGAGAGAGAGAGAGAGGCAGGGAGAAAGGTGATATATACAGTATAACTAATCTTTCCCACCTTTCCCTCAGAAAATAATTAAACCAATTTTCAAAGATCCAGAGCTGCAAGAGTCAAAAGCTTAAAACCAAATCACAAATCAAAGGATAGAAGCTCCTTTATTTTCCCTTTGGACTTATAATACACCTAAGAAATATGAGACTTTTATTACAAAGTTCTGTTTTATTCCCAGTAATACATTTGGGCTAAAGAATTTGATATCGGTAAGAAAGGATGCTAATTGATTGATGTGTGTGGTATTAAAAAAAATCTGCATTTATATAATGCATTTATATAATTATTCAAAGCATTTTTGCAATTGCAACATTCATAATCTAAGCATCCTATTATTAACGGACCTTAAATAAAACACCTCATATCAACAGACATATAGATTTAAAGATTTAAAATGGCATTTGGTTTACCCAGCTGTAAGATAGAAATGTATATTGACTTTGGCTGAACTACATCTGGCTAGCCCTTGAAAGGACCTGTTTAATGCACTCTTTCAGTCTTGATTTGTTTTTGTTTTTTTTAATAAAAATAGTATAGTGGAGCATTATGTATCAGCCTGATGATATATGAAGGCTTATCTATTTTAAGAGGAAAGCAAGCTGTTTCTCTCCAAACAACATAGCTGTGCCATGCTAGGCATTTGCTTCCAAAAAAAGAGATTCAGAGCATGCAAGGACACTGATATACCCTTTAAATTGCTGCTCCTTTTCCTAAAATTAGCAACAGCTGCAGAAAGATTTCACATTTAAAAAAAAAAAAACTATCTGGGTGAAAGAGTTGCCAACTGGTCAGATCCCTACATGCTCCAACACTTCTTTTCTTCGATTTGTTGAGAGTAGCAATCATGTATACTAATGGTGGCATATCTGTTTAATCAGTGATGTCATTGAAGTAAACAAGCCCCACCTGATGCATACTATTTCTCTTTTCTTGATAGGATTAGGTTTAAACCTATCATGTGCACTGTTGTGACATTGTGACTTCAACATCACGTGGGGAGGAGATACGCACGCCAAATCCATTCAGGGTCATGATCACATGGGTTTGTTTACTTTGATGATGTCACTGATTAAGCAAACAGATACACCGTTAAAAGTAGTATACACAATTGCTACTCTCAACACATTGACTTTCTTAGAGAAGAAAGGAAGGTAAGTAGTATTGGATCATGCATGCAAACTCTAGGAAAAGGTGTAGCAATTTATAGGGATATATCAATGTCCTTGAATGAGCTGAAGCTCATTTCTGGAATCAAATCAGGGGTAGAATCCAACCAGTTTTGCTACTGGTTCAATGTGTGTGCATGCGTGCCAAATGTGCTTCAGCGCAGTTCTTTAAACTGCTGTTAGAGGCTCCAGAGGCAGAGTGGATCATCAGGAAGGATCTGTAGATGCTCCAAACAGCTGATTCAGGTAAGTAAGAAAAAAAACGAAGCTCGTATAAGAAAGAATAAGAGCAGGGGCCAGTGGGCAGGGCCAATTTCAAATTTCTGCTACCAGTTCAGGTGATGTGGTGTGATCCAGCTGAATTTCACCACTGAATCAAATATCAAGCATGGCACAGCTCTATTGTTCGGGGAGGAATAGCTTGCTTTCTCATAAAATAAATAAATCCTCATATGTCATTTGGTTAATGCATAATGTTCCATTATATTATTAAAAAGAAGCCCAACAGTTAAGAGTGAAAGAGAATATTAAACATTAAAAATAGGTTTTTAATGCGTGCTGGAAGGTGATATTACTGATTTTTGACAATTAACACTGTTCTAAAAAAGAAATCAAAGGAATGGTTGCATTACCTCTCCAGCCAATTTAACACTTCTAATTTTAATTGGAACATATCAACACACACATAATAAGTCTCAAACAACTGTAGCAGTAACAATATCACCCCATTACAACTAGGGAAATCATAACATCTCTGGAAATGTCCTCTGACAAAAAGGCACCAGTGATGACCAAAAAACTAATAAATTCCCAGTAGTTAAGTATTTATAATTTGGAGAGAGAGGACAATTGGTCCAAAAGAGCGATCAAGAAGACCATCTATGTCACACTTCAACAGCCCTCTCCCAACAGATGGGTAGGGACATGATATCATCTACCTCTAGCTTACAACACAGTCCTTTCAACAGTTACAAAAAGGCTCCACACCCATTTGCACTACTGAGGTGGCTCTAATAACAGAGATAATCTTTTAGGTGGCCTCAATGACTCACTAAAAGAACGCAAATGACTAGCTGTCTGTAAGGAGTATAAATTCTTCCATTCCCCACCATCCAGTCAGAGCTGAACAAGCTTCTTGGATAAGAAGCAAAATGTCTTCAAAGAAAAACCAGAAAGTCCAGTTGCTTCTTGAAAAAGCACTTTGGGACAACCACAGTCTGGATGGCTGATAATATCCATAGATATTTATAATATAGCAATCATACTTTGTTAATTTACACTATGACTTAAATTGTTTGATTAGTTATGTGCCATCAAGTCAGTGTTGACTCTTATGACCACATAAATAAATTTTCTCTGCAATAATCTTTCCATAACTTGGTCCTTCAGGAATTCTGACAGGATTCCCATTGCCTTTATAACTGAGTACAACTACTTTGTGGCTGGTTGCTCTTGTAATCTTTTTCCTTTTATTTTTTTTCCTCCAGCATTAAGGACTTCTCAGATAAGATATGTTCTTGCAAAACTATGTCCCAAATTAATTAATTTAAGCCTGGTCATTTGTATCTCATGTAAGAATTCTGGGTAAACATCTTCAATGATTCAGTTGTTTGTTTACTTGACTGTGCATGGTATTTTCAGCATTTTCTTCAATACCAAAGTTTCAATACTTTTCCTATTTGCTTCAAAGTTCAACCTTCACATCCATAGAGTTCTTTCACTTCCATAGAGTTCAGCAGGGATACTATCACTTGCAGTGGTGGGATGCAACTGGTTTTATTACTGGTTCGATGTGCATGCATGCACCATTCATGCTGCTGCACAGTTTCTAAAATGCAAGTTTTGCACTTACAGTACAAGAGGCAACCTGGGTCAGTAGGAAAGCTATGAAGGAGCAAAAAACAGCTGTTCCACACGATTCAGCTGAGCAAAGCAAACACAAAGAGAAAAAAAAGAAGGGAATGTAGGACAGGAAAGGGCAGGAGGAGGTGAGCGGGTCAAATGCTCATCTCTACTGGTTTGCTAGTATTCAGTGACCAGGCTGAATACTACCACTGATCGCTTGTACTATTTATGTCTTTGTAGTTATAGAGGCATCACAATATCCAAATATCTTTTACAAATCTATTCAACAGATATCTACAAGTTATAGTCTTGACTGCTTATTTCCTTCCTGTTGATGGCTGGTCCTAAAAGGCAGATCTCATTTACAATTTTGATATATTCATTATCAATTCTAAGGCTGGTTGTTACACCTGCTGTCATTAGTTTGTCTTCTTTATATTTAATTTTAGTTCCATTTTTCCCACTGTGCTCCTTGACATTTATTATTAGAGCTTGCAGATCCTTTGCATTTTCAGCTATTAGGAAGGGTGGCATAATCAACTCACACAGACATGATGCTTGCCTTCAGACATTCTGCTAGTAAAAGTCATTTTACTTTTATCTAAATTCCTCTATCTTTTTCTCTTCTTCAATTAAAATCCCCCCCCCCAAGTTAGCTTTAGGAGAAATTCAGAGGCAATTTAGTGATATGTGGATGTCATTTAATTCTCACTTTACATTAGCTTCAGATAGTGCATTAAGGGTCACTGCAGGAAAATATATGTATTGCTTGGAGATTTCATCCTATTGACCAAGATCTTTTTCTATTGATGAAATGGATTAGTTTAAATCTGGAAAGTTGATCTCCCATGATCATTAATATGCTAAGTGTGTTCAGTCTACTGGACATCTAGCCCATTTTCCTAAGAAGATTTATATTTGTCTCTATAAATCACTAATTCCTAGTTTAATTTTGGTTCATCCACAAGAATATTCTCTTTGGTCCTCAGCAGGGAAACTGATCTGATTGTAATATCTGGATCTGAAGGAAAAACAATTCTTTAGCATTTGTATCAATACGCCCATCATATTTGTCAGTAGTTTCTCAAACCAGGCATATATTTTTCTTATATGAGCCAAGAAAAAGATTCTGCTGGTTTTTCTTTTAGAATGCAAAACATGATTTAACTTAGGATCTGTTGGGATAGAAGATAAGATTGTGCCTTCTCCTCCTAATCTTTTAGTGCATATTATAATGTATATTTCTGTATGTGGAAATGTGCCAGCCTGGGCATTTCCTGGGGTTAGGGATTTGTTTATAAGTCTGGAGACGTATTCTGTATCTGAATGTATTCTGTGTTTTTGTGCTTTGTGTGATTGTACCGAGGGAGGCTCATTCAATTTCGCTGCACACGTTGTGCATTGACAATAAAGGATTGGATTGAATTGAATTTACAGAGTCAGCATATTGCCCCCAACATCTGGGTCCTCATTTTACCGACCTCGGAAGGACGGAAAGCTGAGTCGATCTTGAGCCGGTCAGGATCGAACTGCTGGCAGTGAGCAGAGTTAGCCTGCAATACTGCATTCTCACCACTGCGCCACCAGGGCTTAGTTAGCCATAGCAATAGCACTTAGAGTTGTATATTGCTTCACAGTGCTTTCTAGCCCTCTAAGCGGTTTACAGAGTCAGCCTCTTGCCCCCAACAATTTTGGGTCCTCGTTTTACCCACCTTGGAAAGGACGGAAGGCTGAGTCAACCCTGAGCCTTGGTGGGATTTGAAGCAACAGACAGCAGAAGTACTACACTACTGCACTCTAACCACTGCGCCTCTGAGGCTCCACTTTGGAGGTTCAGAGGGACAGAAATCCCAGTAGAGACAGTCCTTGACTCATAAGCATTCAAACCCACAAACACAACTGGGAAAAATGACCTAGGACTGGTTTTTCATGCGTATGACCATTGCGCCATCCCCCCCAGTGGTTATGTGATCAAAATCTGGTTGCTTGGCAACCGGCTCCTATTTATGACAGTCGCAGTTTTACCGGGGACCGTGAGTTCCCCTTTGGAGACCTTCTGACGGTCAGTCGAGAAACCAGAAGTCGCTTCACAGCCGTGGGACTAACTTAAGAACTGTGGCAAGAAGGGTGGTAAAACGGGGGGGCAATCTCAACTTAACAATGGTCTCGCTTAGCAACGGAAATGTTGGGCTCAGTTGTGATTGTTAAGCTGAGGACCACACCTCTGGGCCGGCACTTCCCACTTGAAGATGGTTGGATTCCCAGATTCAGAATTCCGGGAGTGGAAATCCACCGCCTCCAAGTGGTCCAA
>JANHFJ010004433.1:101505-113316 GCA_032468195.1 Cerberus rynchops | reverse complement strand
AAGCTTCTTCAGCTTTCAGTTCTGAAGAAGCTTCTTGGATGAGAAGCAAAATGTCTTCAAAGAAAAAATAAAAAGTCCAGTTGAAACTTGAAAAACCATCTTTGGGACTACTAAGAAGTTAATTAGCAACATACTCTATTTTGAAAATCATTGCAGATCATATGCTGGCCATTTCTTTGCAGTAACTATGAGATATCACATTGTTAAATCCTAACTCATGCCAGAGGCAGGGTTTTGTTTTTAAATAGGCCACGAGTAGCAAAATTCTATACTCTGTTTGCCAAGGAAAGTTCCAAACTTCAAACATTCTTGAGAGGAGGTAAAAATTGACGAAGAAAAAGAAAACTACAGTTAGCTTTCTCCTAGTTCAAAACCATTTGTAAGGTCAGTATTTGTAAAAGCTCTTAACAACAAAATCTCTGAAACTGGAACAGCCAGTCCAATTGTGACAGCACAACAGAACCTAGCAATTTACATGTTGCTAACAATGAGCAGAAAGTACCAACGTTCCATTCTGAAGGTTGAGATGTGGATTCAGTTATGCACAAACCGATTTTCCTTTTTCTAATAGCCCCGACTTTTATTCTGCTTCAAAATAAACCCAATCATCTTCTCTCCTAAACCAAAACATGCAACTATGTTAATGATACTGGCAAGCAAGTAGCTGCTTGCTGCATGGCAGCAAGGAAAGCTGAACATAGAACTGGGAATTTCAATACCAGCAGCAAATCATAGCTGCCAGCCTCTTTGTCTTGGAGTACTGTAAAGAAGCAGAAGAATTTGGGTTTTCTAACGAGTGTGTAACTTGGCAGCATTTCTAGGTTCTTTGTTGAGGTTTAGATTGGAAGCTTCCCTTGCAAAGGAAAGGAAGTTTTGGCCAAAGAATGATCTTTATCACAATCATTCATGTGTCCTGAGCTGCAGTTGTTCAGAAAAGCAGACAGTGAGTCCCTACTTTCCTGTCTTCTTAGCAAAGAAAACTAATAACTACACTTCAGGTAATAAAGTAGACTGAAGAGCAGTGTTTACAATTCAGCAGAACTTTGCTCTTCTTTGAAGAATCATTTCATTTCATTCCTTGACAAATTAGTGGACCAGTGAAATGCTATGGACATAGTGTATGCTTAGATTTCAGTAAGACATTTGACAAAGTAGACCACAATCTATTTCTTGGTAAGCAGGAATAGGCAACACCCCAGAAGGCATGCTCAAGATCCAGGTGGATCTCGACAGACTTGAACACAGAGCCCTATCAAACAAAATGAAATGTTGAGAAAAACAAGGTTTTACTCTTAGGCAGGAAAAACCAAAGGCACAAGTACAGATTAGGTGAAATTTGGCTCAAAAACAGTAACTGTGAAAGAGACCTTGGAATCCTAGTGGATAATCACTTAAACATGAGCCAACAGTGTATGGCAGCAGCCAAAAAAGCTAATATAGCCTTGGTTGTATAAACAGAGGCACAGAATCAAAATCACGTGAAGTATTGGTACCATTTTATAAAACCTTAGTAAAACCACGCTTGAAACACTGCATCCAGTTTTGGTCATCACATTACAAAAAAGATGTTGAGACTTTGGAAAAAGTGCACAGAGGAGCAATAGAGACAAAAACATATCAAGAACAGTTATAGAAATTGGGTGTGGGCAATCTAGAGAAAAGAAGGGATGACATGATAGCAGCATTCCAGTATTTGAGGAACTGCCACAAAGAGGGGGGTCAACTTATTTTCCAAAGCACCAGAAGGCAAGACAAGAAACAATGGATGGAAACTAATCAAGGAGATAAGCAACCTAGAACCAAGGAGAAATTTCCTAATAGTGAGGACAATTAATCAGTAGAATGTCTTGCCTTCAGAAGTTATAGGTGCTTCATCACTGGAGCTTTTTAAGGTTGTAGAATCACCTATCTGAAACGGTATAGGGTCTCCTACTTGAGCCGGAGGGGGTTGAACTAGAAGATCTCCAAGATCTCTTCCAACTCTATTCTGATTGATTGATTGATATACTGACATTGAAAGATTTAATGTGAATATAGCTGTACCTAGGATTGATATTAATATATTAAGTAATATCATTTATATTCCATGCCATGTATAACAACTTTTAAATTTTATTGCTATTCTTTAATTGAACATTTGGGAAGGGTAATTTTTTGCAAAGAAAGAGTAAAATACATGTAGGTAATATAACATTCTTCCATATTTTTATAAAGCTAAAAATATGCCCACCACAAAAATAAAATGCTAAGTTGGAATTTGGATCAATGTAATATCCGCTCCTGTTAGAGCACTTAAAAAGGAAAGCATCTACAAAGTGTCCCATTAAATTGACAAATTTACAGCACTATGAATAGAAAAGCAAAACAGGCCATAGTGTTTAGGAGCATGAATGGATTTCAGGTCTGTAGTCTTTCATCTATGCAAATAAGGTTAGCTAACCTATCACATATCTTTCAGCTATTTATCAGTACCATGTACAATTGTTGCTGGCACAGATACTAAATGGCAGGCTGTGGACATTAGAGTATATTAGCAAATTGGTTTTAGATGAATTATTGAGAAATCCAGTAAGAATATTAAGAATTCCTTATAGTGCAACACTCAGATGTTTGGCTTTGTAATTGTGCTTAACTGTCAGAAGCTGTTAAACATAAACATATAGCAATTCTGTATTCTACATACTACCGTGGAAACTTAAAAGAATCTTTGCTCATATTAGCAGAAGCCACTGGGAGCTTATTAAGTATAACCTGCAGGCTTTCTGTTAGGTTATGTTAAACTTTTGATGACTGACATGTAGGAATGAGCCAAAGTAAAATTAAAATTAAAAATATTTTATTTCAAATGGAGTGTAGCACCTATCAATTAAATCTGTGGAAAATTGAATTTTTCATCGACACAATTAAAAATCTATGTGATTTGCTATCTATCATATATATCTATATGTGCATTCATGAGCCAATTCTTAACAAAACAAGTGTGTTGTTTTTATTTTTCCCATAGTAGACAATATTTCATATAGAACTAAATTTGTAATTCATCCTATGGAAAAAAAAAGAGTTTTATAAGAAAAGGGACACCAGGTTACATTTATTACCTTTTAAATTAAATAAAGATTTGTAGTAGATTAAGCCTTTCTACAAATAAATATGTTTCTATATAACTAGACATTATAGAAATGGCTTTACTTATCAATTTGTGAATATTGTGTATCTGTAGTAGAATAATAATACGATATAAAGAATCAAAATATAATTAAAATATACTGAGAGAAATAAACAGCAAAAACTTGGCTTTCAGTTGTTATCGGAAATAAACGGTAACCATATTATTTCTCCAAACTATTTTCACTTAGCACAGTTCAGATGGAATTATTGCTATGACCTTTTAAAAATGTGAAGGAGTGAATCAATACCCTTTTAGAGGCAAGATTGCAGGAGGAGAAACCAGCCTAGCTGTAATGGTGTGTATTTCTGCATCAGAAGGCAGTTGAAACCTAATTATCGTCAATCACGTACAAGGTAGCCTTGATGAGGGCAGACCAACATGGTATGATTGTGTGACAGGGAAAGACAGTGAAGCTGAACTGTGTATGCATAAGGATTTTCTGAACTCTCTAAGAAAGTATCCTCCTGTTCTTATGATTATCTCTGATATGTCAGGAATATCACATATGACTGAATGGCAGCCTGCCCTTTCTCAATAGATTTCAAATCCAAGAATCATATCGTATTGCCAAAGTTGTCCAAATGTTTAGCTAGAATGGTGCCATAAATTATTAAATAATAATAATCAACAGCTGTTCTGTGCAATCTGAAAGTGTAGTTAGAAATAACAATTCTAGTAATTTATGTGAGAACTGCAATGCTTAATATCCATTTTAACCCAATTGCCTTGGTTTTGATTTATGTGCTTCATGTGGGGAGGAGTCACTGACTCTTGCTAAGATAAACACAAAACTTTTTTTAGCCCACATGAATGGGTCTTATAACAAAGCATTTTAAAAGCAAAATGCTTGTGGACTACATCAATATAAAACAAATGTTCTATTTCTTGGAGACATATTAAGCAAGGGTCATTTGAATTCAATTTTATTGTTTTCCATGCCTAGGTAAGTAATATAGAGATTAATGCAAAATACTATGTTGTGATGAGCTACCCAACTTCTAGAATTTGTGCCATATTATTTACTTTGCCATTTTTAAAATGAGGCCATGAGGCCATTTTTAGAGTCATATATGAAAGATGTCTAAGCATTAAAGGATATAGTAAGTGGCAGATCATGGAAGAAACAGCCTTTTCCAGTGTTCCTCAATTACAAGGCATTAAAAAGGCAACTCAATGAAATTCATCTCTTTCGATCGCAACAGCCTATTGTTTTAGCCAAATAATTGCAGTGGAGGCATGATTGAATATTGTATCATCCTTGGATTTTGAAAGATGCCATATCATCCTGTTTCTATTTCCTTATAGCCTTTCTTTGACCCTATTTTGTTTTTCCTTTTCTTTCTAGCACTTGGGAAGAGGTTTTTATGGCTGGCTTAACTCTTATGTCTCTAAAATATTGGCTTAGAACATTTGTTTCCTACCTATTTAGTGAAATCATGGAAGCTCCACTCCAAGGGTGGAGCTTCCATGATTTCTACTGACAAATCATTTCATTGTTGGCATATCTTATAGTTTAAAATGTTTCCTAATGTTCTACAATTCCAATTCCTGCTTCCTGTCTACTTTTTGATACTTTCATACAATGGAAATTGGTTATCATGCCTGCAGGTTTCTAAATTCTAAATGTGAAAACCAAATTCTTCTTAAACCACTTCAATGCTAGATGGTGCAATACTATCCCAGTTATAATATTTAAAAATTCAGTTTCCAAACAGCTAATGGCTTTTTAAACTACACCTGTGATCTGCCTATTTTATGCTGGTTATTCACCAACAAAATACTGGTGGAACTGGTAGTCATCTTGGCAAAAGTAGCACTGAGCCCGTCACCATGGCAACAAATGATGGGGCAAGGTTGAACTCTGCCTCAAAGAATTTTCTGTGGCACTTCTTCCCATCCCATTCCTTGAAATAACCCTATGCACTCCCCTAATATTGAGGCCTCATCAACCAAATGTTACGGCAGAAGAACTAATCTTCTTTATTTGGATTTTGAAACCTGTCTCATCATTGCAGCCATTAAGACAACTTTGAAGTAATTATCTGTGCTGTAATAAACATTTGTGTACTTTCAGTCTTTCCGTTTATCAACAACATACTAAATGAACTGCTTAATTTTATACAATAGCCTAAAGGTGAATGCTTAATGTTAAGCTACGTTTCAGGGCAAGCAACAGAAGGGTCTCTAACTGTATTGATACAGAGAACGTATCTGGCAATCACATTGCAATTGTTTCCTCTCTATTCTTTCAATTTTGTTTTTTAAAGCAATCACACATATACAGATACAGATAAGTAAGCTATAATAAACATGACAGGAAAATAAGACCTTCTAATGTATTTGTTTTTAACAACTAGATTATCTACTCTGTAATTAAGCATGTATGCAAAATGGGCCTATTTCTTCTAAGGAGAAAAATAGAAAATGTCCTATTTTAAAATAACAATTGTTTGCCATAACGTTTAAAAAAACCTTCTAATTTGCTATCAAGATCAATGTTATTCAAAAGCATAGAAATAATACTTTTAAGACAATTCCATCCCCTACTTTTGAATTATAAAATATTGATGGCTCAGATTTCTAAAATCCAACTGAGCTCCTGTTGACATTACAATGAAGTGGGGGAGGAGAATGCAATATCCTGACTTTGTAAACTTTTCTCTTCCCATATTTGTTTTATGATTTTTTGGAATATGCATTAGGAGACTTGAGAATATGTTAGAATATCCAGGGGTTTGCCATCATTTGATATATCTCGGTTTACATTAGATGCTCGTGTGGAAAGGGATTTGTGTTATTCTGTCCAGATCAAAGCTCTCTATTAAATTTTGAAAAGGAAAATAATTGAATAAATACACACACACAAATTATTTTATTCAATATGTAAAACAATAGCGTTTATACTTATATATCCCCCCATGCTGTTTTACAGCACTCTCTGAACCGTTTATAAAGTCAGCATATTGCCCCAACAATCTGAGTCCCCATTTTTCCAACCTTGGAAGGATGCAAGGTTGAGTCATGTTGACTCAGGCAGAGACAAACTTAGTGTGCAATTCTGCATTATAATCACTGCAACACCACAGTTCTTACATATACCGTAATTTCTGTGACACTATTAAAGATATTATTCATGTGCTTAAAACAAAGAACTTCCTCGTCAAATTAAGCTCATCTTTTGGTGATTACATACACAAGACCATGTTCATTTCAGATGCTAAATCCTCAGGATGTATTTTCAACTTCCCAGTTTTGCCTTAGATTTCCTTGTTGTGTAATATCATCAGATCCAATCTTGCTTATCTTTCTTTTTCTCTTTTTTGAAATCAACAAAGTCAGCTGGATATTCCAACCTATTATATGCAGCCTAAAAAATTCTTTCTAGAGTTCAACATTTGTTTCAGATTGAATATAATCTAATGTTGTTTTATTAGAAGTGATTTTTTCATATGCCACAATATTGATTCTAAAGCATAACCTCTTCTTATATTTATTATATTCTCACTCCCAAATCAGGTTTCATAAATATTTTTAATATATTTTGTATCATTTGACACCATGATCTAGAAAGATATGGAAATTGAAAAGTAACTTACCACCATTAGAATCAAGGATCTACGACCTCCAACATGGGTTTTATCTAGTGGATAAAATTAAATGGGTGGCAATGCAGACATTTTCAATTGTGAGTGCTTTTTGTCTATGAGAATAAAGTACGGACCAATTTTTTGTTTCTGGGAACTGAACTGTACAAATTTTGGATTGTTGGCTATACTTGATCTCTCAATATTGTGCTAAGGGTTACAAAGGAAGAAAGAGAAACAATGGAACTCGTAATCAAAAAATAAGGCCAAAAATAAATTTATACTGTACTTTAAAATTTTTACTTCAATTAATATGAACCAATTAATAGCAGTTAATATTATCATTACCTACCTATTTAATAATTTTCTAACACGGAACACTGGAACTATAATTCATCAGTAACTTTTAGAAGGCAATAAGAAGAATTTGTGAGCTAAACTACAGCTTTTACACCCTTAGTTTAGAAAATCGGGTAAGAGATTACTATAATTTTTTCAAACTGCATTTTTAGAGCTGGTATTGATGTTATAAAATCTTGCATATGTTGTTTTGAAAACTAAGTTCTTTCATCTATGATATTTAAAAGCAATAAATCCATTATATTTTTTGTTCTTTTAATATTTAAAAACTATATATTGGTTAGTGTTTTTTATCAAAGGCCAGAAACATTTCCATCAGTAGTTCTATTCAAGACTGGTTAAGAATGGGTTTTATATTCATAATGTGCATTGAATTACACAGAATTATAACACCAATTTATGTAATTTAAGTCATTTAAAAGGGATCTAGCACAATTATTTTAGAACTGAGGAGGAGAGGTTATTATTTAATAATAAAGTCTGTAATAGATGGTATTTTCATCAGGCTATTATAAAGATACATTTCTCTCCCCCCCCCCCCCCATCCAGTAACCTTTACTTCTGTGATATCCTTGTCTTGACCAATAAATCACATCACTTATCTTCTTGATTGCACAGGTTGCCCATATTGGTTCCCTCATTGCTCTAAATTAATCCCAATAAACAGGTGATGAACAACTGTTTGAAATATATTCTTTTGTGTTCCATCAGTAGTAAAATATGGTCCAAAATTCAGAATCTCTTGCTTATTGGTCAATCCTTTGGCAAAGATAAAAATATATAATTTCTTGGGATTGACCTTGATTGCTGATGGCCACATCAATGTCTTTTTCTTGGACTGAATATGGAAAGAATTTGCCACTGCCTTGTTCTAGGTACATTTTTAACTTCCCCAGTCTAGCCCACATTTGTGCTATCTTCTGATAATCTCCAATGCATTTATCAGACTCAATCTTCTTAGCTTCTGAGCCTAGAGAAGGTCAGACAGATGCTGCCACCTGCTGAAGCTTAATAAAGATACTGAGATACAATTTTGTGCCCAGAGGAGGGCAGACTATGTTACTCATTGGTAGGTCTAAAAAGGATTTTAACATAGCACAAAAAGTAGAATTATAGCACAGCCCCATAATTCACTGAGGAGGTGAACAAAAAGAATTATTGCTTTCAATAGATCTTTTCCTGAGACAGTTTTAATGCATCTTCAGAATTACAGATATATTTGCAGTGTAAACACCCAACTTCAGTGTAACTCAACTATAAACATCAGGTATACTCTTAAGATCTACTTTATAACATTCTGAATTTCTAGTCTTTCACAGGGTAAAATTAGTTAGTGACCATTGTTAATATGTTTAAAAAACTCTTAGGTATGTGTTTCTTTTAAGGTTATCATTTTATTTTGTTTTAAGACGTATTTCTGATATAGTTGACAGAAAGATAACTGGAAAAATAAATTGATATATCATTCTTTGGCAGCTTAATTTTTGGGTAACTGTGGTTTGAGGGAATATTATATTGACTACCAAGACTTAGTGTAGTAACCAGTTTCCATGGGTTATATCTTTCTATTTTCTGTAGCCCTGTGTCTTAGTTTTTCCCCTAGACGGTTTTGTATAATGCTGAGAAAGTGTCAGAAATAATGACTGTCTACCTATATCTGCAATAAAATGTAGAGCACGGATATTATAGTTGTAAGTATCAAAGATTTATTTCATGACTGCAGGTAATGATGAATCTTTTAGCACAACTAATGTCTGGAGGAAACCTCTCTTCTTTTCTGGGCTGCCAGAGAGAGACTATTTATAGGCCCTTAGTATGGTGGGATTTTAGCATAAAGAGCAATGTATCTAAGGTGTCACTGGATTGGAAACATTAGGAAGGGCTTCTTTTTATTGAACATCTTTTAGTAGATGGCATTAGATTCCCTCTGTGTGTGTTTACGTCCCCCCAAAGACAGGGGACATATGTTTAACATCAAACCATTAATCCCTAAACCCAGATTCCTATGACAGCCAAAACCCAACAGAATGAGCCCTCTGCCTTAGCTTAGGGTAAATGTCGCAATTTACTGCTGATTTACAGAAGAGGGTCAGGCCATTAGAAACTTGGCAATCTTCAATACAGCTGGAAAACAATATGCATGATAAGCTAAAATTCAATACCTTATTTTGCTAATTAAATGGGTTCCCACCAGGACCAGGGGGTGGGTGGTGATAGTTGTGGTGGTTTAGAAAAGGCTCAACACAAACTATTAGCACATGGTCCATTTATGCATTCCTATGCATTTTCCTTACATAAGCTTCACCTGGATACTAAGAACAGAAATAAAGATTTAACCTTGAGATGCTTGCTACAAAATAAGATACAGTTCAATTAGAATTGCATCTGAATATTTTATTCTGATATACTATTTACGGTAGCACCTATTTTACCTTTGCTTTGACAAATCAATGCGGGAGGAATAAAATACTATTTTAAGACATAAAATGCTTCCTTTTAAGTGTGATTTTTAGTTTGAAAAAAATGATAGGCACTGATTTTTGAATTTCAAAATAAAGCTGCACCAGTTCTTTAGAAACACCTACTACTTTCCAAAATGTTACGCTCTTGTTTTCTAATTTGAGTATTTTGGATGTCCCTCAAGCCTTGCTGAAATATGAGGATTGGATTCAAATTTCATCATTAGAACACTAGCTATTGTTTCACGGCCAGCATAATTAACTTTTATTGCAGATAACTGCTGTGATATCATGAACAACAGTAAATATTTAAATAAGCATGTCAGAATGCCTAAAACAGCAGCCAACCAGTAAAAGATTACAAAACTTACTGCATTTGCTTCCTGAGACAATGGCCCTTGATAGAAAAATTAGTAGTCCTTGATACAAGAATCTGTGACATATTAAAGAGTAGTAAGTTTATTATGGCATAAACTTTATAGGATTAAGCAATCAACCATGAAAATATCTGGGATGTCTTGGATGCCCACAAGGAACTCTCACATTTTCTTTCTATCTTGGAGCATAATATTAATCTACCCAGGGGTGTGGGTGGGGAACACATTTTGTTGGGGAAAAATCCTGGAATCTTCCTGACAACTGAACAGTGAATAGGATTGAGGTGCCCATGCAATTAGTTTCCAAATTTATTCACTGATAATCAGCAGCAGGAAGAGGCAGAACAGCTGGATGTTTTAAGTAAAACAATAATAATAAAAGAAATAGCTGCAAGCTTTAACTCAGATCCAAACTATGAGTAATAACCAAAATAACAATAAAACTAATAAAAAAATTGGGTAAGTATAAATCTCATCAGCCAATGTAAAAGAACATTCTAAATCTATTAATATTTCCAAAGACATTACCTCCTAGCCACCCCACTGCTATGCAACTTGTCATCTCAGCTATATTATTTGCCTTAAAGCATCATCTAAGTGGTTTTCTTCCCCTGCGTGCATCTTCTGCAACCTCCGCAGGATACAGCCCACTGCTCCCCTGCAGGAGAACAAGATGATCATTAACAAGCGAAGATACTTCAGGCACAAGCCAGGGCTCCGGTGTCTCCAAGCCTTCCGATCTCCCATCAAAATTCATCTTCTGTCACTGTTCTAGAAACAGAAAAGCTTCTCATTACAGCACCATTCCCCTTTTGCAAGAAGCCCTGATTGCTGCACTGGTGCCTTTGGAAGGCAAAGATGTAATTTAGCAAAATAATGTACCATGCTGATTAATTTAATGTAGCCCATGACTAATTATGGTAATTCATTACATCTACAATTAGGCTAAGTAATTTATTGCACTGCAGTCTCATAAAGCAGAGGATTTATATGGAGTTTTGAATGTCACCCAAAGGACGTTTCTGTACCTTGTCTTTACTGAAGCGGAATTAAGGCAGCCAGCTGAGATGAGCCCAAAATATTTAAATTCCCTACACACCTTTCCTCTGCCACATTTGATGTTCGTATTGCTAACGTTACACGGGTATGATGCACAGCCATTTTTCTGAACTCAGCCTCTTACTGAAATTGCCTTTTGTAATGATTAGGCATTAAGTTCAGGCCTCTCTTTTTTCCCCTTTTAATTATTGTTGTTAAAACCACATTACCCAATTTTACTTTATTCTAAAAACGGGAAATATATGCTGCGGAGAATCAGGCTTGACAGACCATTTTGCATCTCGTTTGCTTCGTTTTAAGTCACGATTGGAAACGGAAGACGTTTCAGCAGCAGCCCAGTGATTCTGCAGACCGCACAATGCTGCAGTCTCACTCAACAAAGAATCCGCGCGTATGAGTGTGCGCCTGCGCACGAGCGCCCGAGGCAGAGAGGAAGGACGGGCTGGGACATCTCCCCTTGCTTCGGGGGAAAGAAAGACGCACGTGTGGCATTACTGTGAAATACAGGCTTCCTACTACCCTGCAGCACGTTTGCTCTTGCACTGCTGTACTTTAGAGACCAATTTGTTTAGCTGATCACTGTCTCTTTGACATGGCTGCAAATGTTACCTTTCTTTTTCAATCAGAAACACAGCAGGGTGTGCCATCTGTTTGGCACAGCCTCGTGCTCTCTTCCCCAATGCCTTTTTGTACTGATCATTTTACATGGCAATTTGTTCTTAAACCCCCTTCTGCCATGACTTTAAAAAAAAAAATCTTACATTTTCATTTATTTTTTTTTCCTAGTAAAAGAAGCACCACTT
>JANHFJ010004433.1:90379-101494 GCA_032468195.1 Cerberus rynchops | reverse complement strand
TGGCTTTCAGACTTGCATGCCTTCAAGGGTGATCAGGGGACACCAGCAAAATAACAGACAAGAAGACAGGTCTCCGTCCATCAGCTGAAGATCTGTTTGTCAGCCTGGGAATGATTTAGCATTGAAATATTTACCAAAGCTATTTTCTTCTCTCTCTTTTGTAATATTTAAACTGGCACCCCTGCGTGTTATTTTCCTTCCTCTGATTTAACTTGTGGCCCTGTTATTTGTATGGAAGATTTACCTTTTCTGTAAAAGCTAATCCACATAAAAACTACTGCATGACGTTCTATTGCCATTAGATCAACATGAAGCAAACGGAGAAAGGGCTTCCTCTCCCTTCCCCTCACCCACCCATTTTAGATGCAGCTCAGCACACAAATAGGACCAGTGTCGGAACAGATGATGAACACCCCTAAAGTGGAAGCCATAGGGACTGGGGAGCTTGGGATGCTTTCAGCGTGCAAATGAATTATCTTCACTGTGCATATACAGGGAAGCGCTCATTAGAATTCAGTATCATTTGCTTTTCTAATGTTAATTCTCCAGTTACACAGGAAATACGGAGGGAAGAATTTCCAGTGCAATTACAGTCAACACACATATATTTCTAAAAATTTTCTTTCTTCTACAGAAAATAATTTTCCCCAATCTTTCTTGACTTTCAAAATGAACACACAATGATTGTCTTTCCTGTAATAAGAGAATAAAAGAAAGCTTGCCTGATCCTGGTTTAGAAATGAATACAGTAACTTTTTTTAAAGCATCATTTTGAAAATGGATGCTGCTAAAAGATAAGATTCTGTGAAACCTTTGAGTAAGAGTTGTCTGAAAAGAATAATAAGGCAGGACTTATATAGTAAAACCACAGTGTAGAAGTTTTCTATGTTTAAAAAATAAGGGAAGAATATCAGTGCCAAAGGTATTTTTGCCTTGTGCGGAAAGAGATCCAGTGAGAACAAGCTATTAATTAAATGAGTATTGGGGAGGGGATGGGCTGGGAATATATTACATATATTTTTATCAAGCCAGGAGACTTCATATTTGTATGAAACATTCTAAGGAGAAAATGTCACGTTTTGAGTTATGATTTAGAAAGATTTGCCTGTTGGACAAAGCTGTAAACTATTTAGGTAAAAGCCGAATTTCAGAACCCTCCAAATCTCATCTGCTGATTCTCTTACATCAGGGAAATACTTTTTCACTCACAAAAAATAAAATGAAATATAGGGGGGAAATGCATACACTGCTACATCAAATGCTGTTATTACTCACTTTAATTATTCAGCCAAATGTCTTGTTTATATAATTTGCTACTTATGCTACTGTATTGTTTAACCTCATAAAACAAGGGCATTTGAAGGATTGTGCATTTTTCAAAGAAAGGAACTTCCCTTCATAATAATACCTATCTTCCATTTAAATATGTATTTTCCAGTTTTGTTTCATAAAAGACTATTTTTGTCCTACTCAAAAGTTATTTGAAACATATCTATTGAATATTAATTTTGAAAAGTTAATATAGGCCCATTTACTGAATGGGTATTGAATATTAAGCTGAGATCCTTATTTGATTGGTAAAACTTTTTTAAAATGTTCTTTCAAAGTTACTTTATCAAAAGAGCTGCAGCTTTTTACATCTCTCAAAAGACACCCAGAACTCACAGTTCACTCTCTTTGTTTATAAGCAAGAAGAAAAATACAACTATAAACACTTGGACAATCTGTTTGTAAAAGCAGCAGTGAAGACATACTCAATTATACAAAGTGGGGAATATTGGAGCATTCCATATCTAGTGCCATCTTCATCTTTAAAATTTAAAAACTCTTTAAAAATTAAGGCCACAGAACAGACCACAATGCTGTTCTTTGTATTTTCATTGCCATTAAATAATCAATATTTAATACAATTTATTTCTATAAGACAAACCATGATAATAAGCATGAGAAGAATCTCTGTATTATAAACAGTTTCTCAGTTAGCCATTTGTTGCTTTTTAGCATTTTTGGATGGGGGAGCAGTGTCCCTGTACAGGAACTATACTAGGCATCCATGCATCTCTTGTGGTAATAAGCAGTTTGCAGTTTGAAGTCTCTGTTAAGATATTTTTTTTCAAAACTGTAGAATTTGGTCTGATTTTTGTAAGTTTGTAAATCAGATGGGCTATATAACTCACGACTTTTGCATTTACTTTTTTTCTGAAGAACAATGATTATGCCTTTCAAAAACATATTGAATTTAAGAAAATAATTACATTTCAGGGTACAATGTTCTCTACAATGGCGAATCTGATATGGGGAACTTTCTGATTTAAGTTTTTTTTTTAAATTTACAAGAGAATGAGGAATCTGTACAAAACTACTAACTTAAAACCAGATATGCTATACATATTTATTCAGAAGGAAGATGTATTGTGGGCCAAGCAAGTAAACATGAAATAGGCAGTGTTTTATATAGTAAAATGGCACTATCATAAGCAAGAAGGTTTATCTGAAATGCAATTATTTCTAATTGAATTGAAAAACTATTAAGTGATACTAACAAGATAGGGTCATTGTAATTTTTAATACCATCCAGAAATATGACTTAAAATGTCCCTAATTTTTTTTTTCTCTGAAAAGGCTTTTATTTTTGTAGCACATTCTAGAAGTGTTTTATATTTTCTTCACAATTTCTGATTTCTGATTTTATTAGGTTGCAATTGATATTGTTTTCTTCATCATCTTTTTCTTCTCCATTCTCCATTGATTATTTATTAATTACTATGTGGCATCATTTAAGTTCTGTTACAGCATTTGAAAAAGCCACAATAAAATAAAAAATAGGAAAGGCATTTCTTCTTATTTGAAGACACAGTGGAAATGTAGGAAATCAAAACGTTAAAGTCTCTAGGAAATTTATTTTGTAATGAAATGCATTTTCAAAAGTTGCTTGTCTACCTGTAGCCCCATAGAGAGATAGGCAGCAAATAAATTTAACAATTAAGATAAGTTCAAGAATTCTATTCAAAATAAGTTCAAGAAATTATATTGACGAAATTTGGAAACATTCAATATTCAAAAATATTCATCTTTGAATAAAGTTAAAAGCAATTTGTTGCTATTAGATTTAAAGACACTGTTGTCCTTTTAGTAAACCAACAGTAAGTATATTGAAGTAAATTGCAAATCAAACTTCCAATGTGAATTTTTGTAGTAGATAAGTGGCTTCATTTGAGAACCAATTTGTTAATCTATGTTCTCATTTTACTTTAAGTACAAATGTCCACAAAATGACTTTGGGCCAATCATTTTTCCTAGCCTAGTGAGAAGGCAATAGCAAATTTCTTTTGAAACGTTGTGCATAAATATGTGCATGTAGCTGATAAAAAGTCAATCCTGTTTTAAAGATAAAAATAAAAAAGGAATATCATGGCACATTAAGAAATTTAAAACATAAAGACGCAAAACTGATTTTAAAAAGCACCTTTCATCAGAAATGAGGTAACCATTTTTATTTTATCTCGGGCACATGCCTTCTGCATGAAAATGCACATCTTCCTTTTCATCAGCATTGGTTAGAGCAGCTGCTTAAAAAGTAAATTGGCTTTCTAAATAAATTCTTACATCAAACGAAATCTTGATATCATGTCAAATTATTAATCTTCCTGGTGTAATATTATTACTCAAGACCTTTGCCAGACTTAACTATAAAAATTAAGGGTAGACCCCAAACTTTCCATTTACAAAGCATGCATGCTAGAGCTGAATAAAAATCCCTTCCCAAAGGAAAGCACCACTTTCTTGACCCTCAATGCTCTTTCTGTTCCTAGAGGAATCCCTGAGCACTGCTCATTTTCATGAAGGCATGCCTACATGACATCTGAAAGCCAAGAGCGTCCTTTATGCATCATACCCATGATGAGAAGTCATCGGATTTTAGAGTTTCCCTTGGTCTCACAACTATTTCTGGCAACTGTATCGAAAGAGAAGAGGGCAGGTCTAACGTCACTAATGAGCATGGAGGATTTTTAGAGAGTTGCTGTTATGCATGCCATTGAGATGTCACACTTTTAAGCTTCAAGTTACAGAGAGGCACACTATCCTTATCCCTGGATTTTTTAGCAGAAGGGCTATGAATTTACATTTATAGCAGGATCTTTTCTGCACATCGTTTTTACTCAGCCTAAATTTCCAATTGTTAATTTATTTCATAATACATAAATAATACAAAAACATACAGTAACCATGCCAAGACAAATATAAGAGATACTTACATATAGTTCACCCAACTTTAGAATTTGAATTTCTTAAGTATTATTGCCTGGATCCAAGAGGGGTGTTTTGTAGATTTCCTGGTATGTATTTAAACTGTAGAGGCTGTTAGGATGCAATGCTTTTGTCCAATAAAATGAGCTTTAATGGTAGAACAGAGAAAGACTGGGAAAAGGTTGATTCTATTTACTGAATCATTCAAGTACTGCCAGAGATTTGGAAGCTCCATAAAACTAAACTTTCAAGAGAAATATATAACGTTATCCCAATAAAAGAATATATCATGAAATGGAATAACAGTGCAGAAAATAGACATGGATAGAAGTCTCAAGCAGCTAAACAAGCCCATTCACTCCAATAGACAGAACACCCATATGTGTAGAACACAGTGTACATAGAAATTTTTTTCTTCCATTGGACTCAAGCAATGCAGTTTAAATGACTTGAACACTGGATATGTACTGTAGTTCTAACCTGGAGTGTTACTTTAAATCCTTCTTTTCTTTTTCTAACCTTCAAGTCAGTGCTGAATTCTGGCAACTGATTAGACACATCCCTTTAACTTTCTGGGAAAGATTTCAGAAATGATTTGCCACTGCCTCCTTCCCAGGGCTGAGAAAGAGATAGAGACTGGCTCAAGATAACCTTGTGGTTTTGTGCCTAAAGTGAAACTAGAACTCATGATTTCTAGCCTGATGCCTGAACCACTACACCAAATTGGCTCTCTTAATTATGATAAATGTATATATTATGAGTACATGGGCTTTAATCTGGGCCAGCCACCAGGACCAGAGTTTTAATCTTTTGAGATTTTGGACTGTGCTAGAGACCCATCCTCAATTTAATAAATATGATGCATGGAATAGTTCAAACCACACATTCTGGTAGAGAGAAAATTCTCTGAGGATGGGCTCTAGGATGAGTCTGAATGCTCAGAAGACTAAAACCTGATCCCGATGACCAACCCAGATTGTATCCTGCAACATTATCCTGTGGACATTTATATTGTCTTCATTCACATAATATACACTTTAAAGGCCTTATTTGATACTGATACTTATTTTCAGTATGATGTTCATAGACAGCTGGTATCCATGCCTTTCAGCAGCTTGTTTAAATCTATGATAGTTGGTTCCGTTGATACTTTTGTTTCCAGCTTCCAAATCTGGAATGTTTATTTATCTTTGATGCAAAACCAAGAAACGATGTAAGGGAAAGTGATTATAATTCAACTGAAACTCTTCAAATCCTGAATGTTAGATCTGGGAATTAAACATGTGCAGCTTACCCAATGTTTCCATCTGGATAGTGAGATTTCAGCTATGAAGGGGAAATTTCTTAGGGAATTGGAAACCAGAGAGGCAAAGTCATTCACTTCCTTTCTTTCAGAAAGTACATGGCACTCATCAGTCACAAATGATTTCTTGCCTGTAATTTGAATAAGTTATAATTTTGCACTTATCTCTCTGGAAATTCAGCAGAGTTTCTAGTGAAGGTTGTTCTTTGCATTTGTCAGTGAGTGCACAAACTCTAGTTAATAAAATTAATGAAAACCTGGACACAGATTTCATTAATTTGAATACATTTATATGTTCTGATCAAGTAAAGCATTCCACAAAAGTTACATACTTGAATTCTTTAAAATGAGTTCTGTGTTAACTTTTCCATAGGAAAGCTGTTTCAATCTGCTATTTTAATTGCTGAAACATTTATTTAGTTTCATTTCAAATGTTACTGTGAGTCACTTTGAACAGATTGTTGTAAAAACAAGATATAAATTACAAAGTGAACATTATGAGACAAGAACTACCAACTTAATTGTCTGAAACTGATATGGAATAGGCATTTTATTAAATTAAAGTGGCTACATATTTCTACAGAACTATCCTAAAACTACACTGACAATCTAAGGATGAATGTCATTGTAATGCTTTGGTAACGATTCTATTATTTTAATTTCTTTCCACTTTCTGCAACCTTCTCAAGTTTCTTTTAAAAAGATATCTCGCTCTCCTGGAAATCAGACATATGAATCATAATATCAAATTATAGCATTCTTTGCAGATATGCCATGAAACATATATTAGTTTACATGTTTTTCTAAATACTTTTACAGTATGGTATTTACTATACTACAAAAGATTTTTGCAGTCCTAAACTAAAACAATAATAAATGAAAAGAGGCCATTCAGTTAAACCCTTTGCTCAGTGCAAAAATGCAGATGGAAGTACCCACAGCAGGTGTCCAACCTGTGGCTGCACACTTCCACTGAAGGTGGCCTCTTCACTTCCCTAGATAATTGGTTCTAATGTTGACATGCTGCTGTTGGTAGGATTCACTTGGAGTCTGCTTTCCTGTAATTTAAAATAATTATTCTGTGTTCTGGATTCTCAAAACACAGAAAACATACCTTGGGTTTTCCTCAGATCCATTCAGATCTAAATGAGTATCCCTTTAAAAACTGCAGTATCCCTTTAAAAACTTCCTGAGTCCTTTTTTTCCTCCTCAAAACAGAATACCCTCAGCTTCCTCACTCACTCTTTCTCCTCTTCCTCCTACTTCTCAACCTCCTCATTATTGACACCTTCAGGTTAGTGTTGATTCCTAGCTACTCCTGAACAAGTCCCTGCAATTTTTCTGGCAAGATTTTTGAAAGTGGTCTGCCATGGCCTTCTTCTAGGGTTGAGGAAGAATGGTTGGTCCAGAGTAATTCATTACTTATGGTCTCTCAATGTCTAGTCAGGTGCCTTCACTACTACATCAAACTGTTTATCTCTTTCATAATGAAAAATAATGGTTTTCAAAAAAAAAAGATAGCTTTAAAAAAATGTTGCCGTGTTTTAGCAATGCATGGTACCCACTTAATTTATTGACTGTAGCCTCTCCCAAGATGGTACCTTCCTGAGTTCCATTCTGCCCAGCCAGTTTGGCCATATTTGCTGGTTGGTAATAGACTGTATATAGTCTATTGGGGAAAGCTGACCTCGGACTGGGATTCCTATTTTGTTCTGTTGATAAAATGAAAAATAACTATTTATTTAAAAATTGAAAATTGAAAAAAAAATATTCTAGAGGTTGTTTTTTTACTTGAAAAGTACAGACTTGAAAAGTATGATGTAACGTGACTTTAAGTGATTCCATCCAGTGATTACAAATCAGTGATAAGTAAGAGAAATAGTTCTCTCCAGTTGCTTAGCTTGCAGCATCTACATTTTTAACTTCTCTGTATATAAAAAGAGAAGAATCCCTTGAGTTTGTTTTCACCAATTTGACTACTGGTATTCACATGGGCTCATCTGTTCTCTTCTTCCAAGCAACATAGATATAATTTGCCTCCATTCTAGGATGCATTTCTAGTCTCCTATTCTAACATATAACCATGTAATTCCTTGGTGGTCTTCCTTCAAGTCCTAGCCAGAGTTAACACTGTCTGGCTTCTGAGCCAAAATCTATGAAACTGCCCACAGTGATCTGTTACTCATTCACAGCAGGATCCAAAGGGTCCTTTTATTCATTGAAGACTCTCAGATCACTGAATATTTTCCAGATGTAGTAGTGACTTCTCTGGTTTTTTTTTTTTTTTTTTGCCATCTTCCCCAGAACCCATTTTCAGGGAGCATTGGGAATGCCATGAATTGGAGTGTCTTCACTCATTTATAGACCTATTCTTTAACACATTTAATTTGTTCTTCTTAAGTGGATAAAATGTTTAAGCATACAATATTCATCCTTTTAAAAAGGCCTACTTAGGCTGCTAAAGTTTCATTAGATTCAATGAAAGTATAATAATAGATTCTAATGGAATCACCTCCATTTACCCTTCTAGTCCAAGAGCACATTTGCAAAACTACTTGAAGCTAATGGAATTTAAAGAACTGATTAAAGCTCAATACAACTGGGGTTGGGCAGAGGAAAAAATAGTAACTTTAAACTGTTTAAATAATCTGTATCAACATCACATATTAAAAATGGCTCTTTTGAGAATATTCTTCAATAACTATTCTTAATATTTGTTTGCTAGTTTATTTGAAGGGAAAGCTAGGATTGTTGAAATGTTAAAAACTTAACATGAAACATAAACAATTTATTGCTATCTCCTTTTATGTATTTCCCCCCAAGTTTCTAGGATTTAGAAGTCATAATTTGAATCTGCACTGTGTAAAAATTGAATATACATTGTAAACTTGATTTTCATGAATATGGGTGGCATTTGCTCCACTTGCTACTGGAAAAGAATATAAATAAAAATTAATGCAAGTAAATATTTTTAACAATAGTCTTAGTTGACTGTGTTGAGAAATCCTTTATTTCTGAGTTAATTTAGGTAGTTATTCTAAACCATGGTATAATCTGGAATGTTACTTGGAAATAACATACAAGATAAAGAGATGCTGGAATATGTTCAACCATGCATATCCAGTTCCAGATTGGCTTAGTAGCCTCAATATAAGTGAAGTCTGTATTTTTGAATTTACCTACAATTGCAGGATAAATTAGATAGAAAGGATTTACAAAATATGTTCATGAATTTTCTTTCTCTTTTATGCCCTTAATGAATGACTTTATGAATTTATCAAACTTCTTTCACTTGCATTCATTTAAATTAGGAAAACACAAATTTGGTAATCACTATACATTGGGATCAAAGTATGTTTGCAGCCTTGATTTACAAGGCTAAAAAAGTAGAAGTTCTTGTGAGTTTACAAATCATAGCTTGAAAAATAGAGGACATATACCTAGCATATCTGCAAAACTCCAGATGACCACTACCTTATAACAACAAAATTGCAGCCCATATATGTTCAACTTATCATACATTAACTTAACCTGAAATAATTGTTCCACTGAAATCGAAAGGCATTATCATGTAATCATCATGAAAAAATCAATATTAATAAATATTGTATTCATTTTGAAAAAATGCATCTATTTCTACTTTTTTGCTTTGGACTTTGGTTAAAGAGAAATGGATTCTTGCCCCTCTGAATTGTTCATACTGGATTTTCCATAATAACAATGATCCACTAAAAAGTAAAATACTTAAAACCATTATGAGTGGATAATGGTAAGAGTCAAGGTGTACCTTACCAGTCCACAAGCTCCGAGTATTGCCACTACTTTATTGTAATCAAAATAAACCCTAGTTGCATAGACTGTGAAGAACAATAAACTAGGATTGAATTTGAACCAGTGACATCTTTGCTGTCACTTAAATGCATCATAAACTAATTAAAACAAGCTACAATAGATGGTGCTGTTGCTATTTACCAACAAGTTTGAAAAAGAAATCCAAAACTCATATTCAGAAAACATAGCAAAATAAGACTATATGGTTGGATGTAACTGGTGGATCTAAAATGTGTTAATAAAAGCACAAGGGACGTAATATAGGCTTAGCAATAGGATTGCTACCACCCTCTTTTCCTTTTTTTTTTTCCCCCAAGGATTTTTCCTTTAATTGTCACTATGTAGCTAACTTGTTTTTCACTCCAGAATCAGAATTTTTCCAGAATTTCTCTGTTGGGGAATGGGGGAAGATTGGCGGGAGTTAAAATTGGGGGACTTCAGAGATACAGCCTCTGATGACCAAATGTCAGTGATTTGACAGCAATAGGGAATTTTTGCCTTCTGGTGGTGCAGTGTCCACCAGCTCCATGTCTGGACACAAATAAGCCAGAAGTTTGAAAAACAACTTCAGTCAGTAAATGGCTGAACAAGAAGCCCAGCGATCAAGGCCCAGCATAGTTGTTTGTTAGGGAAGGAGGGAGGGAGGGAGAAACAGACTAGAGATAACAGAGGAACATCTTATTGCTGAGACAGCTAAAATTAGCGCTTAAAAACATCACTGCCGTTTTCTAAAAATAGGTTGCTTTGTAAAATCTCTTCCTGATAAAGAGAGGAAAAAAGCATGGAACCAGGATATCCTGGTAAGCAATTTTATTATCTCACAATTAAATGTTTGTGCTGCCTTTAAGGAGTGATTTTTCACAAAGAGACAGCAATTGCAGGTGGAGTGATGGGAGCTCAATGGAAGAGCAAGATTTTTAAGACAGCTGTGAGGACAATTCAATAGTTTGCCTAAGCTGAAAAAAAATACTTGAGGATGGATATAGGGGAGTGGGTAAATGATCAATATGCATTATCCTCTTGTGAAATGTTTTATACCTTTCTATTTAAGATACTTAACTTGATCCTTACACCATTGTTGAATACTTGCCTTTCCAATGTTATTTACTTGTTTACTTATTTCTGTACCATCTCCCAGAAAGTCCCATCTTGTGGCATGTATTAAAGTAAATAATTAAATAATTAAAATAAATTAGTTTTTATTAAATGTGTATGTATTTGGAGACTATATGATAAAGGAAGACCACAGAAAGCATAATAATCATCCTGAATATTCATAGAGAGAGAGAAAAGTCTTAAGAAGATACTTAAAGAATAATGTACAGGTAGTCCTCAATTTACAAACACTAGTAGGACCAGAATTTCCATTGCTAAAAAAAGGCAGTTGTTAAGTCATGCCCAACTTTACGATCTGTTTTGCCATCTGGCTTCTTTCATTGACTTTGCTAGTCTGAAGCCACTTGGGTGTACTTGATTGCAAGAGGCCATTGTACGACCTCAGGCTGCTACAAACATCTTAAAAACATGCTGGTTGATAAGAGAATTAAGTTTAATCATGTAACTGTGGGGATGCTATGATGGTTGTAAGCTTAAGGACCAGTCAGTCCTAAGAAACTTTTTTCCAGTTCCATTGTAACTTCAAACAGTCATTAAATGAATAGTTGTTGGTCTAGGATTGTCCATAATAGGTGCTTCCTGGATTTTAGGAACCTATTTTTTTTCTGCAAGTAAAT
>JANHFJ010004432.1:60241-71163 GCA_032468195.1 Cerberus rynchops | reverse complement strand
AGCAAATTCCTCAGTAGCAAAGCTGGCTGAGGAATTCTGTGAGTTGAAGTCCACAAGTCTTCAAGTTGCCAAGATTGGAGACCCCTACTATAGACCATACATTTAGCCTCTGGCATTTCTTGTTCAAAAGATCAAATAGGTGCTGTGAAGATTTCTCTTGACTTGTAAAATCTCTTATGATCAGAATAAACCAATTGACAGTTCTATTGGCTAGGAATTCTGGAAGCAAAAATACAAAATATCTCAAGGCCAACTAAAATAGGAAGGAGACTTAGTGTCAGACTAGGAAATTTCCCTGATTTCCCCCCACAAACACATAGACACACCAGTTCTCATTCTATTTAAATAAAAATAATTTGATTTTGAAATGTATTTCAAAGAAAAGAAGCATTTTAGTTAAATCTGCATACAGTGTCCTTTCATTTTGATGTTTCCATAGTATATGTTTGCATATTCTGTCTTCTCTTTTGTAACCTTTTTTGTAACCATACTTTAGGTCAGTATTATCCTCCTGCTTAGTCTAGTAGTAAGTTTATTATTGATTGTAATGTAAGTGCAAAGTAGGATATTTCATTTGGAATATGACTTTGTCTACTAAAAAAATCATTCTCATCATTAATCGCAATACATTTGCAAATATTTGCATATTTACAAAACCTTTGTTATGTCATTCTTTACAAAAGTGTTACTAAATGATGCATTAATACTCCCATTTTAAGTCTTTAATATACTTTCATTTAAAAATTTAATCACTGGGGCATTTGATATTCAGAAACAAGTATGGATCCTATTTATTTATTTATTTTTAGTGATCCTTCCTGATACACTGGTATTTTTTTCATTCCACCCAATATATGCATGTCATTATAGATGTGTAAAAGAAGATGTGTCTGTACTGTAATTAGAAAAAGTTTTCAAAATATTAACTGCAAACATCTGGGTAGGCATATGCACTGGTGCAATATGATGTGTGATGAGAATTGACTGGTTATCCTAATACTGGGATCATGTTATTTCTTGTTAGTAAAAATATAATTATATTGCAGAGTTGTGCAAAATAAGATTTCTGTAACTTGGAAATGGTTAGGAATTGTAACTTCAACGTATTGATGATAGGACAGGTTGGAAAAGCCTACTTGATTGATTGATAATTCTTTAATTTATACAGCCATCTATTTCACAATAGGAACTCTGGATTTTTTACAGCATTTAAAAATTAAGGTAAAACAAGAGCAACAGTCAAAGAGCTAAATCAGTCTAAACTGAAGCTTGGAAAATGGGTCCCTTACCAGTTAACAGGGGTGCTCATTTACCACCAGTTTATCAAATACTTAAGAGGTGAGGGCTTGGCAGTATAAGGAAACAATAGCCAATCACCAGCCATCAACATACCAATCAGCCAACAGGAAGGCACCACATAAACACAATTCACAGAACAGCCCAAAGCATGTATTGCAGTAGAAAGAAGTTCTCTGAAGATGTGCTCCAGCCTGAGTACAAAATCTCAGAACAGTACATCTCTGATCCTCATGATGAACCCAAATTCAATCTCGAATAATAAACAGCTTATTTAAGGGATTGCTTTTTCCCAGTTATATCCCACCAGGTCAGCCAGGAGGGTTATGTATAGTAGGTCCCTTCTACAGTGGAGCTCCATCTGGTGGGACCAAGATGGCGTACTGATTTGACCCTTGTCCTCTGGAACAACATTCCTAATGAGATGAGGTTAGCCCCATCTCGGTGATCCTTCCAGAAGGTTAAAACATGTTTGTTTTTTTTCCAACCAGGCTTAAGATTCCAGGAAAAGCCTGAAATATGGCTGTATGAGATTAAGTAATGTTTGTTCTCTGAATTTCTTGGATTTATCTGTATCTGTTTATTTATTTTTGACTGTTTTTTACATTGTTATGGGGTTTCTAACTGTTGTTTTGTATGCTGTCAGAGTTTCAAGTTTGTCAAGTAGGCAGCTAGATTAACATGCTAAATAAATAAATACATAAATACATAAACCATGACATTCCCACCTCATTTATTTATACTATTTTATTAAAGTACCATAAAGTACCTACAATAAGGTTTTAGTCTTAACATATAATTTAATATATAAGAATTTAAATAAAATTAATATATCTAAAAACTGATCAAACTGTCTGAAAATTCAAAATGTAAAGCCACATAATAGCATAATAAAATTTGCAAAAATAAAGTTGATATCACCCATGTTCAATCAAAAGTTTAAGTGATTTTAAGCTTAAGTCTTCGCTGATCCCAAACCAATAGGGCTCAGCACCACTTATATCTGAGCAGTGTTGAATGCTTAGGTTTCTAATCAAATAGAAACATGAAAAACATGAAATGTGATGACCTTGATTTCAACTTGAAAATTATGGTTTTCACTATTTGATGAATGTGAAATATTCTAGAGACGTGGAGTTGTAAAAAAGGATGGAGGATCAAAACATGACTGGCTATGGCAATTTAATCCTGATTTAAAATTTGAAAATAGCAAGAAATAACCACTGAATTGTAGATAATGTTGCAGAAGATTTAAAGAAAGTATTAGACATCTCTTGGAGTGAAAACAGTTTATAATAAAGACTGTATCTTAAGGGAAATTATTTTCATATCCAGGAGAATAATTTTAATTATTCCCCTCCCTTTTTCCCCCTCACTTCTGAAATGGTTCTGAACAATTCTTTCTGTATGCCAGCACTTCCAGATTGATTTGCTTCTTTGTTAATTTTTTTTTCAAAATTTAGATTTAAGATGTACAGTACACACTTTAGATTCAGAATTTTTTGCAACTCTGCTCTGAAAACCCTCAAGGGGAAAAAAGTGTGTTACTGGCTTTTCCTAATTCTGTAAAACAAATTTAAATTAAGAGCAATTTACAGGATTGGGCAAGAAAAAAATGGTATTATGATTTTATATCAGTACTGGGTAATCTGACAGTTATGGTGATCAGGTGTGGGTTTTGTTTTAGTTTTGCATACTACATATAAAGTACAGGTAGTCCTCGACTTACAACCGCAATTGAGTCCAGAATTTATGTTGCTAAGTGAGAAATGTATTAAGTGAGTTTTGTCTCATTTTACTTACCATATTTGTTAAGTGAATCTGGCTTCCCAAGTGACTTTGCTTGTCAAAAGGTCTCAAAAAAGGATCACATGAACCTGGGACATTGTAACCGTCATAAATATGAACCATTTGTCAGCCATCTGAATGTACATCATGTGACCATGGGGTTGCTGTAGTGGTCATAAGTGTGAAAAAATGGTCATAAATCACGTTTTTCAATGACTTTGTAACTTTGTAACATAAGTCACTTGCAACAGTGACTTTTTTCAGTGCCTTTGTAACACTAAGTGAATCGCTGTAACTTGTAACCTATAACACAAGAATAGAGTTCCTTGATCAAGATTCTGATGTCAAGAAGATTCTACCCCAAATATCACCAACTATCTTTTGTGCAACTCCTAAGAGCATTTCTGATGGTATACATATAAATTATGGGCAAGCTCATATGGAAAGAGATCGACCCTAAGATACCTCTGCTTTTTTATAAGGCAAAACTTAGGATCTTGAATTGTGCATGGAAATAAATTGAAGGTCAGTGAAACTGATCTGAGTTTCTAAACAAAGCCGCCTCTTAATAAAATTCAGCCACTGCATTTTCCATTAAAATCGAATGGAATATAAAGCATAATTTATTAGCACTTTTGATGCTGCCATTTATAAAGTGTTATAATAATCTAAAATATGTATTTAATAAAATCTTTTAAAATATACCACTTATGGGTAATTTCCCCTAAATTTGCATTTTGTCTTTTTAATATGAGAGTTGTATGAGATAGGTGGAAAAAGATGATTCGCTGTGGCAACCCCTAACGGGAACAGCAGAAAGAAGATTTTTGTTGTCTTTATAAGGATAGCTTGAAATACCTGCAGCATGCAGCATAATTAATGTAAGTTATTATAAAGTACAAAAAATTATTATTGGAGAGAACAGAAAAAGCTATGGAAAACAGTATACGATTAAGGTAAAAAAATGTATGTTGATTCTACCATGACATTCCATGATTAAGACAATACAAGTATGCCATAACACCTTATTTGGAAGCATCCCTAGATAATTATGTTAATTGTTATGGTTTGTAAAGTCTGTCTGGTCAGGTTTAGAAGTTTTGTCTAGAAACAGTCTAATCTTGCAAGGGCTATTCCAGTGCTAGTTTGAAATAATGCCATAGCAAGATTTAGAAAAATGGAGGCTTACGATAAACAAGATAAGGTAAACAAATTTGCTTCATATTGGTAAAAAATACATGAAGATTTCCTTAAAATGTCTGTAGATTTTGTTATGGACCCTCTATGAAAGCTCTGGACCCTCTATGAAAAACACAACAAATTTGAGAAAAATTGAAGATATTTTAATGCAATGGAAAGTATAGAGAATAGAGAATATATTTCTTTCAGCATGTAATATGTAGTCAGAATGTTTTAATAAATAAAAACAAACAAACAAAGTAATACTGCATTAGTTTAAGTATCAGCATTAGAGGTAAGGGTGGCTAATTTCTTGGGTGTGCTCATCTAAATCTGGTGGAAAATTTGAGGAGTGAAAATTTGATTTCCAGAAGCAGCAACTGCTTTAACAAGTTTGGGCTATCAGTTGGTCCATTAGAACCTGGTTTTGCCTGGTTCTGAAACAGCAGAAGAGAGTATTGATACTGTAGCAGAAATAGTCTCTAATCTTTTGCTATATAGTATATCTGTTTGGGATGTGTTTTTACCTTGACCCAGGTAGAACATATGTGTCAGGTTTGTCCCAGCTTTGATACTTAGGAAAGAAAGACCCCTGACTACATTTGTAGTGAAAAGTATACTTTTACTAAAGCCAAGTAGAGTCTATGACAATTTGCTGTGGACAACTGCCAACTCACTGCAGGACTCCTCGCCAGAGGTGAAATTCAGCAGGTTCTAGCAGGTTCGCTAGAACCGGTAGTAAATTTTCTAAGCAGTTTGGGGAACTGGTTGTTAGAAGAAATCTCTTGGTTTTTTTCCACTTTACAGGGTTAATCCTGTAAAGAAGGCAGAAAAAAAATATTCTGGTGTTGTTTCTAGCCTAATCGTTACTGCCCTGCTTACAGAAACTGCCCACCCAGTCACATGACCCACCCTAGCCACGCCGACAAAACTAGTAGTAAAAAAATGAATTGCACCACTGCTCTTCACTGTAGGATAAGAGTTTCGCTAATATCAAAGAGATGGTGGAATAGAATCATTAAAGAAAGGATGCAAAAGGAGGGGCAAAATAAAATGTGAATGGCAAAAATTTAAATATTTTTAAATTTAAAATAAATAGAATTGTTAAATTGTCTCACAGCAACTTGTCTCACTCGAGGCAATGTAACTATGACAAGTTGTCTCATTTCCAGCTAAGTGGTTACAGCATAAGAAAAGCTGGAGCTGAATATTCCCATGGAAAACCTGCCTTTTCCTCTTCTTCTCGACCCTACCTCCTTGACCAGTTTGCAAATGTCCAATAGTATTCAAATTAGTTGTTTTGGTAAAAACTTCAGGATTTGGTACCTCTTTGGTGGACTTTTGCATTCCATTCTCAAGCTCTCAGGTCCTTGGATTGCTGGTCTCCTCCGGATTAGCATTATTCCTGCCATCCTGTCAATCTCCTCCCTACATCCCCATTCTTCCTCCTCCCCATGTTTTATGGCAGGGTGCCAGTGAGGTGAAGCAGGCCAAAGTGATTAAAGTGACAGACCTGACAATATTATTTGGTCATTTACTACTTCAAAATAAAGTGTAAGGATTTCTTTTCCATTTCTTATCACCTCAATAGTCTTGTGAGATAGGTTGAGGTGAGAGATAGCATTTACTGAAATTCACTGAATTTGGAACTGTCATCATCCCTTGCTTGTGTGGCCAACAGAGAAGGATAATGGGAGTTGCAAACCACTTGAATCAGAAGGGGCACATTCTAGGCATGTTATTTTTATTTACATTTGTTTTTCATGCCAACTCAGATTATTCTGCTATATTAAACCATTTTTTATCAGCACTTAATTCATCTCTTTCCTTAGGAACTGGAACACCAGAGAGGAGCACTTATGAGTGAAATTCAAACTGCCAAAAACTCTTGGTTCAGCAAAACTTTGAACTCTATCAAAACAGCAACAGGCACACAGCCTCTACAGCAGCCTCAACTCTCATCGTCACCCAAAGAAGGCAGCACATAGTTCCAGCTCCATCCCATGCAAAAGAGCACAATGGACTAAATCAGCTGAAGCCCCTTGGCGGTTCTTCCAGAGAGCTTGTTCAAAGGGGGAGGCAGGGGACCCAGCTGGGAAACCAATTCCTTCTGTGTCTTTCATTTGTTTTAATGTGGCCCTTTCAGAGGGAAGTTCTATAAAGGTTCTATTTCATGTGGAATACTCTTCCCAACTGCCTTGATGGAAGCCCCATCTCAGTTCTTTCATATTTTACATGTCATTTTGTAGGCCTAGATGTTGAAACATGAATCATAATTTAGAACTATTTGTTCCATATGTTGCTAAAATTATTTATATTTTTAAATCTTTCAAAAGAAAAACAAGGTAATTACAGTTTGACATAGTTGGAAGGGACCTTGTAGGTCATCTAGTCCAACCCTCCACCCAAGCAGACATTGTCAGAATGTTACAGTTTGCTGATATCTCAGAACAACTTCAGAGGTTTACAGCTCTTACTCCTCTGGCAAAAAATACAGCTGTTATTTTAATGTTTGACTCTCAGGCTACATTAACAATGTAAGTGGGAAAACAGAAATTCTAAACAAAGAAAAAACAAGTTATTAAATAAGAACATGCAGTAAAACCATGTTTCTTTTCATATGTTTCCTTTAAGATTTCCATAATTTACTTATATATATTGCCACTACTCTCCCCATTCCAATATTGTACCTTTGCCAATCTGCAGATTATGGCCATAATCTAACAAAAAAGTTTTTATGAGCAGTGACCTTTAAAATTAACAAAATAAAATACGTAAATGTTAATGGGGGATGGCACCCTTGGTGCTCTTGCACTGTTTCCATTAATATTACTAAAGTTTGTACAAGAGACAAAGTATTCATGGTAACACGTGTCCAAAATGCATAAAGAAAAGCTAATTTATGATTGGTAGAGCAATTTTTGAAATTATTCCTGTGTCTGGAAATCATACTTGTTTTGTATCTTTCTAAAGTGCAAAAAAGCATTTGTTACATTTTTGAATTGAACATAAAATGTTTATAAAATTGCTTATTTCATGGAGAATTAAATTGCTTAAATTGATGGATTTTTAAAAATTATATATAATGTGCATTATAATATCTTGCAGGTTAACATCACCACTAAATGACTATTAGTTGTGTATTTGGTTTTCACGCTATGAAAAACGTTCCAAGGTTCTATTCATTTTAATCCAAATTAATGCAATAGACTTTTAGTCAGTTCTGTAAAATAAAGTTCAACTATGCTGGTTCTGTGCTTCTTTATTAGACATAATTTGCAAATATGAACCCTAAGGAGTAGCATAAAGTTTGTGTTCCCCATGATAACTGAAGTCTGTTAAAGGCTAATGCCAGTTAACTGTTGCTGACTTTCTGTCTTAAGTGGTCTGAGGTACCAAGCTAGAATCTGTTGGGCCTTTTTGTGTCTGTCTAATACAAGACTGGGTACCACAGAAAACATTCATGGCAGTCCAATATTTTTTTATTTCTACATGAACATGAAATATCCACATCATAATCCAATTGCTTTTTTAGAAATAAGTGTGAATTAAATACAATTATTGGTTGTGGTGATCCGAAAAAAAAAATCTCTGGGTCCTAAGGAATTTTGGAGCCCCTTTTAAATAGTTCATGAGGCCCAGTTCAAAGGCTTGTATTGCAGTGTTTACATTAGTGATTACAGTGTTACATTAGTGATACTGGGAGGTTGGCAATACATTAATGAGGTTTGACTCAGAGGAATCTTAAAATCATTCCATCTTTTGAGAATCTGAATCCAAATCTAGAGTGGTCTTGAGAGGGAAAGGCCTCCATCAATTCTCTGTTGTTGGAAGCAATTTTGTGGAACCTTAAGTCTGAACATCTATGCTCCCTTAAGGAAACCAACTGCTGCTTCATTTTGGGCAATCGTCTACATAATTTTTTTTCTCTACAAAGTGTCTGACATCTGGCCCATAAACTGGCTTACCTTCCTGAGCTGAGTGTCTGAGCCCATAAATAGCAGTTGCGGGGAAGGGCCGTTGCCAAAGATATGCACCCTCATGCAGTATTCTGCAATATTTTGGAAGGGTCGTTGCCTCTGAACCAGAAAAACCTCAAGAAATTCCTTGTTCCGGTTTAATGAGGAAGCAGTGGATATCTGCCATGAATGCGACAGAATCTTTACAGAAGCCGAGTACTCCTCCTATGAGTCTGTTAAGGACTGGACCTGAGAGAAGGATGTCATTGAGCAACACTCTCAGATCTGCCATCACACTATGTTAGCTTCACCTCACATTGATGGCATCCTTCCATAAGAGGGGGAAGTAGGATAAAGGAACATGGGGACGGGGATAACAGGAACCAGCGATAACAATTGGAAACACTGAGAGATACAAGGACAGAAGCGTGAGAATGGAATGCAAACACCCACCAAGCAGTGTCCTTTATGTAAAGGATGTCCTTTATGTAGTATGCTGGTAAACGTGGTGCTAACTGAAGTGGGTTTGTGTATGTCTTCCAGACAGATGTCCCCTATGATGACTGACCAAAGTTTCTGAGTGTAAGGGGCATTGTGAAAATGGTTAATCTGCTCTCTTAATGTATAGACCTGTAAAAAGTCTCTTCCCAGGAGCAGGGTTATCTGGGTTTGCTCGTCACATTCTGGTAGGAGATGGGCTATGCGTTTCAGATGAAGTTGGTGCATTGTTGCATCTGACATGGAAATTTTTGCCCAGTAATCTGGAATCTGGTTGCACTCAATTAAGGTAGACAAGGATAGACAAATAGATTATCTATTGAAGGCAGTAGTCTCCCTGCTGTCTCAACAGTACCTGCAGAGGTCCTGCGGGAGTAAGGAGAGCTAGGACTCTTGATGCTGAACATGTCAAAAAGAAGGTGGACTTGGCTATAGACTTATTGCTTTGATCATCTACCTGTGTTTTCCGGAAAATAAGACCAGGTATTATATTTTTTGGGCTGCAAAAAAAAGCCACCAGGTCTTATTTTTAGGCAGTTCTTATATTTTTCCCCATTTTTTCCTTACCGGGAATGGAGGGAGGGGGAGTGCCCTTCTCGCCTAGTGCCTCTATTGCATCCGCTAAACAGTTGATCCGCCGCTTTCAGAGCTTGCACGTCTTCACAAAATAGATCTGCCGCTGCTTTCAGAGCCTGATGGCCTCCACAAAACAATGATCTGCCGCTGCTTTTGGAGCTAGCGTGTCTTTGCTAAACATATCTGCCACTGCTTTCAGAGCCTTAATGGCCTCCAGGAAACAGCTGATCTGCCACCACTTTTGAAGCCTGCATGTCTTTGCTAAACAAATCTGCCACCATTTTTGGAGCCTTAATGGTCTCCGCAAAACAGCTGATCTGCTACCACTTTCAGAGCCTGCATGTCTTTGCTAAACAGCAGATCTGGCTCCAAACTATGCATTGACGGGGTGTCACATGGTCAACATGAGAAGCTTGCCATTTGACTCCTACTGTTTGTGACCTCCTGACAAGCAAAGTCAATGGGGAACTTACCAATGGGTGATTACCAGCTGGTTCACTTAACAACTGGCTAGAAAGGTGGTAAAATAAGGCAAGACTTACAGTTGAAAATCCCAACCACCACCCCAGGCCTTTGGGTTAATGGGTTAATAGATTTATTGATTTTAAGTGAATGTTTATTTTGACCCCCACTAGAGAAGTTGAGTGCAAATCCCAACCACCACCCCAGGACAAACATAATTGCCAACTCTAACCATCAACACAGGGAAATAACAATGCTGGTGTACAACTATATACCTTTATTCAAGCACATTTATTCAAATACGGTCGTCATATTTTTCTGGAACATCGTCATAACTCTCCAAACTCCGGATTCCGGCCTGAATGTCTTGTGACTCCATTTGCTGAAAAACTATTGGTCCCAATCTTTGATATCTAGCAATACAAGTCTCTTCAAATGAACACTTCTTGCCATGTAGCCTGTTCGTAGTATATTGGCAACACAGGTGTCAGTGATTTTGTCCCATGCATTGTTCACCCAAGTCACAACCTCCGGCAGGCTGGGCTTCACAAACTTTCCTTGCTGATTTTGCTCTATTCTGTTTTCAATATAGTCATTGATTTGCCTGTAAAGATGGTCCTTGAATGGCTTGTTTATTGCGATGTCCAGAGTCTGGAGATATGTTGTCATTCCTGCAGGAATCATTATTTGGTCCACTCTTCTCTGCGCAAGGAACTTCTTCATGTCTTTAGCATGGTGAGTGCTGGCTAAATCCCAGACAAGCAGACCGCTTTGGCCACCTCGCATAAGTGGCAGCATTAAATCAAGCCACTTCATGTAACTCCTTGCGTGCACCAGGCCTTTTCGGTTTCAAGACCATAAATCCCAGAAACATGTTCAATCTTGTCTTTCTTGCCCTTTGTGATTATTAGAGGTGGGGCTTTGTTTCCATCCAGATAAATTGCCAAAATACAGGTAACGTGCACTTTCACAACTAGTAGAGGGAATGTAGATTGACTTGGCACCCCTCTGATCAATTGGAGTTTGACACCCTTGGCCCATAAACACTGCAGTTTTATCCATGGCAATCATGCTGGAGAGTTGGTATTTGGAAAAGTCAATGTCATCAACAAAGGTCTTGAATGCAAGTGCATGTTTGATAAGTTCAGCATCCTCCAGCTTGAG
>JANHFJ010004429.1:30673-45997 GCA_032468195.1 Cerberus rynchops | reverse complement strand
AAGCCCACATTACTTTGAGAAGCACGAGGCCGAAGACACAAGCCTGAAGATGACGAATGAGACTTCGTCGAAACGTCAACAGGAAACTTCCAATTCTACGCGGGAGAAAACCCAAATAACCAAAGATCAATATATATATATATATATTGTTTTTCCGCTGTACAATTGTTATATGACGCTCAGTTCTCAATAAACTAGAATATTAATGATTACATCTATATGTTTATGATCAATAACACCGAAGGTCGCAGATGGCTCCAAATGGATTGGTGAACTTCTTATAAATCTTAGGTACAGGTTAGGACAGAATATAATCAAACTTGAAATTACTGACCCAAGTGTCCAAACAGTCTTTAATGCAACACCAATTTAGGATTAATTATTGTAGTGCTCTTATTTTTTTCCTCAGTGACATACATTGCCCAAATCAAGCTTGCATCTACTTGGAATATTATTTTGAATACCGATAGTACCAATCTAAAAGCACAAAGCTTGTAGTCAATAAACAAAGGCAGCCAACCTGTCTCCCAAGAACAATGTTTCCGGATTCAGATTCCCGTGGATTATTTCCGCTTTATGCAATTTTTCCACCACTTCTAGGAGGTTGTCAACTATCAGTAGTACCACTTCTTGAGGGATAACTTTATCATGCTGGATCATATCCTGTGGGACAGGGGAATAAAAACTAGGCATAAGCAAATTTTCTACCATTATGATCCCAACTCAAGTTAATTAAATCTTGGAAATATTGTGCCTATATTTCAAGCTTGCTTTTCTTAGTCACATATCATTCTTTTTATTTTGCATCATCTACTTCCGTTCCAATTCTTCATATAGCTGTTTACTTACACATGAAGTTAAGTGTGCATAATTTCCTCAATTCTTACTCATTCAACAATGTACATACTGACCTGAACAGTGAAAGAGCATATTGTCTCATGGAGAGTCACACAGCCATTGTGATATAAGAAACAACTGCAATATTGACTAAAGTTCTGGTCAAAGTCAGCACCTAGGCGCTCCTGAAGTAGCAATAATATGTAGAAGTCCCATGGCACAGGTTCAGAATGTACCTGCATAAAGAATATTTACAACAATGACTTCTTAATATTCAAACCTCAACAGCTATGCTTATCCAAATGTGATTATTTTGTTATCTGATAATGTACAAATTATAACACAGCCTGGTTACTTGCTTGTGAGATAGTTGGTTGTATAAATCATTTAAACAAGTAAATAAATGTGTCTTTATACAGCAAATAAATTTGAGCCAATATGGCGGATCTTATTATAGCAATTGAAATACTATGCTTATATTGCAATTTCACCATGGAAAAGTATTCTATTATGACCATTGTGCTTCACTGTCTGTAGAAAATCTGAAAACCTTGCCTAATTCCACTCAAGTAATAGGGGTGGGATGAGCAATCAAAATTGGATTAGAGTGGCCCACATAATGCAGGGAAACTACACACAGATTGAATTAAAAATAATTGGTTTTATATCTAACGGTATTATTCTCTTAGCAAAATGTTCTTTGCAACTATATCTTTCTGAACAGGGGACAATGCTCCCTAGGGAAAATTGGGACACATTTCAGGCAGACAGAACAAATGAAAGTTTCATTTTGACCTGAACTTTCTCTTATGCTTCAGAATTAAAATACAATTTTATTTCGCCTTACTTTTCATTGAATGATTGATTTAAAAAAAATACTGTCCAGCTTAAGGCAGTAATAGAAATTAAAAATTTTGTTGCCTTTCAATCTTTTTTTATGGTGACAATCTTTTTATTTGTATTTTTGTTTTTAATTAGAAAACAATCTTAGGGGTTTGGGTAACTTGTCATTTTAGAACAGAAGAGAACTGCATTGTAAATTAAAGCAATAGGTTGAAGGGCTTCATCAGTGTTTACTGAACATATGAGAGCATGAAAGAGTTAATTAAAAGATGATCAGAATAAAATAATTATACCTTTATTAAAAACGTTGAATCCTTATTTGTTACATTAGTTGATAGAGCAGAGAATATCTTGTCTTGCTCACTGATCAGATATTCATGAGTAACATGATAAGTAGCATTTTCTGTTGAAACAGAATTGTTTGCAAAAAACAAATCATTACTAGACCATTTCATTTTACACATCTAGAAATATTTAAGCATTTATGAACATTTAATTCTAAAAATATCTCTACCTATCTCTAGAGTTGATATGGTTGTTTCTTTATTAATCTGGAATTATTGGGAGGATAGTACAATGGATCACATGTGGAGGATTGCATCATAATTAACATCACTACTTGCATATTTATTTGTACTGTGCAATGTTTCAGAAAGTACCCTTGAAAGAGATACTTCAAACTTAACATGAGAACAGCACCTGTCTGCTATTAATTAAAGCAACAGACTTTTTTCAGACCTGCATGAGCACAAAGTTGTCCCTGCTTTGAAAGCTAAATTGAAGAGGCAGCTTCTTACAGTAGCATTTTTTCCTTCAGGCTCACGAGGTAATTTGAAAAAAACTAGAATCCTTTAAGAATAGAAGGAAAACACTGTGTTTGCCCAAGATTAGAAGCACATCTTCTAAATTATTTTCAATCACACACAACCTCTATTTGGACATGGTTGCCCATTATAAATTTAAGCCTTTGATGGCACTAATGGTATTTTCTACAGTAGTTTAATAGGATAAATGTTTTAAATGTGACAAGAACAGCTGAATTCCTTGGCCATCTTTCTGTGGTTCCCTGTATCACTCTCAGGATTAACTCAAGAGAAAAAGAAGCAATTGAAATTTAAGGCATCATCCATTAGATTCAGATAAACCATTCAGGGTTCACAAAATACATTTCATCAGGTTTGTCAAAGACCACTATCCGCATAACATGGTATGTTAAAACTGAGAAAACAAAATACAAAAAAATCTCTAATACAATTCTAGCCTTAAGTAGCAGACTGGACCCGGGTTCTACACTTTAATCCAACGATTTATTTGAAATTGAAAACAATAAGAACAAATCACTTTTCAATCTTGCCTGAAGTAACTAAAGCCTGGTCTGTTATTTAAAGGGCCAGGTACCCACCACCTAGGGTAAATTTAATAACCAAGTTAAGCATCACAATAATACACAATATTGAATGCTTACAATATTTTTTCCATCCATATAGAATACATAATGAATTCAAGGAAACTGAACTAGAAGAAAATACACACACACACACACACTTAATGAAGTTTCCAACATTTTATGTATCACAATGCAGGAATGGCATATTTTTGTACCTTGGAAGCAGTTTTTTGCCTTTCTGTACTGCTTGTGACGAGAGCAGAACTGATATTTTTCTGCTTTAGAAACCCAACATGAAAAAATAAAATTGACCTAATGGAATCAAATTTAAGCAGGGAGCACGGTTCAAGTCACCTTTTTTGACTTTTAATCTCCCCAAGATAACAGAAGATTAAACAATTCTTCATACATTCTGAGGGGATTGCAAATGGGATGTGGGGTTACATGCTGGCAATGGCTTTTCTACTCTCCCTCTAGACTTTCTTATTAAAACAGATTATACAATAACAAGACTATAATAATCCTCACCTAAATTAACTTCTTTTTCCAATTCTATCCAAGGCATAATCTGATCCTCCTGTCTAAAGCCAAAAGCCTCCGTCAAAAAATCTGGAAGAGGTTGCAAGAACTGTTTGCGTTGTTCAGCATTCCGCAAACCTTCAGAAGAGTCATCTAAAAGAAAAACACCCCAAAACCATAATTTGTCAGATAACAATTCCATACAGCATAGCAATTTTCTTCTACAACAGGGGTGTCAAACTCGTGTCATCACAGCAGTGTCATGTGATGTATCACAACTTTTTCCCCCTTTGCTAAACCGGGTGTGGATGTGGCCAGTGCATGATACATCCGGCCTGTGAGTTTGACACCCCTGCTCTACAATATTTACACAGAAATTGAATATTGTTGTTCAAGTAAGTTTTGTTTCCCACTCAGGATGCGTTTTATATTACCAATGTGTATTTCTTACCTTGTACTTGACAGCACTGTCCAGCCTGACCTGATATTGTCATCATTAACAATATATAATACAGCTGTGCATTAACCAAGAATCCAGTAAACTTTGGGACAGTGTCCAGCACACCTCACCCCTTCAAGGACATGAAAGAATTAGTGGAGATGTAGAGCAGCAAAGTCAAGTTGCTCTCCTCTAAAACTCAGGGATTGAAACACACCATTTGTTAACTCCTGTATGGCTCACAGACCACTAATGCTAAGAAGCCTTGCAAAAACTCCCTCAAATAGTTCCTGGTATACTGCAAATACGGTTTCCAATTATTAATTGAATTAATTGGAATGAAATGGAATAGAATAGTAACTTTGCCACTTTGAATGTACACCAATCAGCATACATTAAAATGAAATTTTGTTGCATACAGTTCTCAAAGGGTCACCACCTTCAATATACACTACATAGCCATGACAAAATAAATACAAAATTGTGCATATATCCACATAGGACAGCAAAAAACAATAGTCTAGTTCAGATGTATACATGTACATGGTTAGAAAAACGAACCTTGAGAGTTTACCAGATGGATGCACAGAGGGAACAAAGCTGTTACAGAATCTGGTACTCCTGCTAGAAATACTTCGAAACCTCCTCCCAGAGGCGAGTAACAGAAACAGACCATAAAGTGGGTGTGTGGGGTCTCTAACTATGCTTTGAACTCTAAGCATCTAGCACTTATAAGCAGTATCCTGAATAACAGGAGACGAACTTCCTATAATCTTCTTGGCTATCCTTAACACTTTCTGTATAGACTTTCTATCTGAGGCACTGCTGCCACCAAAACAAACAATGATGCAGTTTGTTAAAATACTCTCAACCATGCCTCTGTAAAAAGTAGCCAGAACAGATTGCCTTATTAATGAATTACATGTAGCAACTGTTCATAAACAATGAAGACTGGAGACTGAGTGAATACCAGATTACTAAGAAGCTGTACCACTTCTTCTTCCAAGGCCAGTAGGACAATACCCTCACTTAAAGAAATATTAACCAACTACTTTTGCTAAATAGTTTGTAGAACATAGTTACAAATTTATATTTATTAGGCATATGTTTTGAGCCTGCAATAAGAAAGTAAGTTGTCAGTTGCAGACTCACCAGATGCATTTTCAACATCATTGGTGATTTCATCAGTAGTGTGAATCAATTCCAGTTTCTCCGGAATTTGTTCCAATTTAACAGTAGAGATTTGTGTTGGAGAACTTGATGATGCTGAAGATCTGGTATCTTCCTGGCTTGCCTCCAAAATTGGACTACACATGATTGGAAAACAATGGTATTAGATTTACATCCTGCAAATTTATTAAAGCTACCAACAACTCCAAAGAGCACACATTTAAACTGGATTTTTTTTCTAAACCGCCTTGTAGTTAGAAGGTAAGTGGTAGTAGAACTGAATATCATGAATGTAATGATGCCACTTTACTCCAGAGCTGCATATAACATTTCCCAGCAGTTTCACATATATATTTAAAAGCATGGGAGAAAAGTGTTTAATGCATTATTTTTAATACAATTCGTGAATTATTATTAGTAGCAGCATTCAAATATAATTTTGTCCTGAAATTCTATTCATGAGGGCAAGGTGTAGGCCTCAAGTTTATATAGAATTTTATATAACAGAAATTCTTGGATGCAGTGAAGATAATATAATAATTCTATTGATATTCCCATCAGCAAGTAGAATTTATTTCTAATTTTACAGCAGAATAGCAGATAAGCAATCTGGGGAACATCATGAAATTCTGTAAATTATATAACCACGATACATGCAACCAAGACAGCTGTATGCTCAATCCTAGATCAACATTTAAAAGCTGTTGACCTCCCAATTGAGTTACCTCAGTTTTTTCATATAGATGGACTCCTCATATTGTTCTTCACAAACAACTGTTTGTTGATTCAGAGGTATAGTCTTAGACTCCAGACATTTTTGCTCTAGTTTGTCACCCAGCTGATTTCTCTGTCCTGTTATTCCATGGAAAGGTGTTGACACTAGATGGGCAGCCCTAACAAAATCACATGTGTCTTCAGGATTAGGACAAAGAGTTTTGTTCTTATATAAACCTGTGACAATTGCATCTTCACTCAAAGGTTCAATTCCTTGAAATTCATCCTACAGAAAAATGCAGAAGAGATCACAGCATGACTATTTCTGAGAAGATTAATTCAGTGATTCAGATAGGCTTTGCAACACAAAATAATTGGTTTGGAATTCTATTAAAATAAATTTTAATTTATTTAAAAATTTTTAATTTATCGAGTCCTTCGGGAGGGAGGCGGTATAGAAATCAAATCAAATAAATAAATAAATTTATCTCCTAAACTATTTCAGCAGCAACAGAAACTTTTACACATAATTTTTTCAAAGCGCAATGCCAAACACAGAGTAAATTTTGTTGGTTATTTTGAACAATTCTAAATAACCTTAACCAAAAATGAATAAGTTATTAAATAAAAGGGAGTTTTGGTTCTTTATAACTACCTATTATGATAGTTTGCAAATTTCTTTTCCTGCTTATTAGACTATATCTAGAATTATGCTTCCTAGCTTTTATTTTGTGCCATACTATTTTCTGAAATATACTGATGCATAGGGTAAACCGATCAACAATTTTATTTTATTTATATAGACAGATATCAATATATAGTCAAATATAGATATATGGTTTGCTCATTTAATTAAATGAAAATGCTATAAATTTGCTAACATTTGCATGTACATACATGTAGATAGACAAAGGCATCACCCACTAATAAAGAACTTTATTTTGGGATTGTGCAGAAAACATAAAAATGATTTGCACTGGGCTTAATCTCAAGCAGCCTTTAGAGTGATTCCAAAAACTTGAATTAATGAATCATATTTGTGGTAAAAGTGATATATATAAGATGCAAAATAGTAGGGGTGGGGAAAAGTCATAGTAAGCATCCCATTGTGAATTACATTTGACAAACTGCCAGTATATAATTTCTGGTAAATTACCATAAATGGAATATAGCCTTAATCAAAAACACAAATATTATTTTTCAAGCTTGAAATGAAGCTTTTATATATAGATGAAATTTAAACTGAAAATCATCAGCTGTTTAGTAACAGCTAGGAATGGGTTACAGATCCAGCTCAGACAGCTGACCCTAGACCTATCTATGTATTTTTAAATATGTACGTCACACATGTAAGGTGGTAGAACCTTAAATTTGTTGGCTGCAGTCTGCTATGCATGCAAACATATTTTTGATGAAAGTAGTAGTAGAGGCAGGGAGATATAATCGATTTTTAGAGCAAAATATATTCATAATATGCATCATACAAACTATGAACACTTACAGAATTTTTAGGAGGTATGTTTTCCTTAGCACTGATACTTTCTGAAAGTTTGCGTTCTGCATGGGGATGTCTATCATGTACCAGTGAAAGACCAAGTGACGAAAAACTAAAAGATAAAACAAATGCATATTTTGATGATACAGAAAATGTAATGAATTCTAGAATCTTATTTAAAATATTGGGCTTGCAACATGCTGAAATATACCATTTTAATAAAAATATATTAATATTTTTATATTTACCTGGCAGCCTTATTTTCTAGAGCAGATGACTCATCAAAAATAGAGAAAGGTGTAGAATTCACAGCTGGACAAATTTCAGGATCTGAAAGGTAAATTGTTGAGTTTTATGGTGGTCAGCTTAATATTTTCCAGAGGCTGAGTATGTCAATATAATTGTCAAGAATACTTTAATATCCTATGCTAAATTCATTGACTTTACAGCTTTTTCTGAAACTGGCATCAGTTCATAAGCAGATTGCATTATTATAGTGAAGAGAATTATATCTCACTTTAAAAAATTTCTAAACAACTCTTGTCAATTATAATTGTTAGCAACTGTCAATCTTCCAGCAGAACAGATTAATACAGGAATCCAGGAGTTTATATCTGAAATGGCTCAAATTCATGTGCTTAAACAGCATAACAGTCTCAGTCCAACCTATTTAATTGCTATGAAGAAACCATATCGGATGTAAGGCACTATAGGTAATGCTATAGGCACTATAGCAATCCCAATTATGACTGGAAGTTTAGTTACTAAGCAGAAAATCACACAACTACAACAGACTTCAATCTTACTTCCCCTTCAATTGTTAAATGAAACAATGTAGTTGCAATGCAAGCAAGCACATAACTCCAACATTTTATTTTATTTTAATTTGTCCACATTCTCCAATGACATTGCTTGCAACAAGTGATCGAAAAACACAAATGGTGATCATATGACAAGGAGCACTGCTATAGGCATAAATACACACAGGTCACAAAGTGTGAAAGTCACAATTATGAAATCAGAGGATGCTGTGATGGCTATAAATACAATAATTGATTATAAACGTTTAACTGTTTTAATTTCAAATGGTTGCTGCATGAGAATTGCCTGTATGCAAATCTCTATCCTAGGCAGAGTGAGATATAATTACAATAGTCATTCCTAGTCTCAATTCTTTCCTTCAAAATGAAAATATACATTTTGGAAGAACACAGCATTTCCTACTATTTTATTTTTAGAAAATAAAAAATATCATACTACAAACTGACACCTGGCTTTTCCACTAAAAGTCCTTAACAATGTCATTATGTGATAGGCAAGAGATTTTCTGCCATTTTCTCAATCTCCATAGGCTTTAAAGAAATATTTCAGCAGCTGCCAACTGCTGCTGTTTGTACTTTGTTCTGGTCTTTTGTGTCCATTTTCCTCAAAGGTACACTTAGATAAATGTACAATAACAGTTTTCAAGCAGATTAGAGACACAAAGATGGCCAAATCCCCTTTCAGACAATCAAAGAACCACCCAACTTTTCCAGATTCAGCCTTTTTATAAAGGAGCACAGAAAGAGGGAACAGAATGGTCTGTAAAATAGAAAGTGGTCAAATGCTTTCCAATCAACACTATAACATTATAAATTTGTATAAACTTACAAATATAATCTGAAGTGTTGCACGATTAAATTTGGCTTACATAATGGTAAACTAGGTGAGTGGTTGTATAATAGCTAGGATGGAAGCAGTATGTCCCTCACTAGAACTGAAGAATTTCTCTCCCTGAAAAGCAAGCTAATGAAGGAAGTTTAAATTGCAATTTGATTATTTTCATGCTCTCAAAAATAAAAAAAAAACTATACCAATGGGTAGCAGATTCATATAAAAATGCTTCCCATCTTCCCTTTGGTTGGACTCATGGTTTGGATTTTAAAAATATCTATAAATATAACTTACCACTGGAGTTTGAATTCTTGCACTGATTACTTTCAGCCAGCTCAAAATTGCTTTAAGGTGACAGAATGTAAAACAGAAAAAGAGGTTAACGAATATATCTGCTAATACTTATTTAAATCTATGTGTGAAAGTAATCACTTGTTTCAGCATAGAATTTTGAATTATTGGCTTTTAAAAAAAAAGATCTATTTCTTTCTTCCTCCCTCCCTCTAGCAAAGCAATCTTCCCATTACCTTTTCATAGAAAAACTCTCTGGAAGAAATCCTTCAACAACTGCTTCAGTATCTAAAACATGTTGCTGTTCAGTTGGGGAAAATTTCAAATCCTTTGACGCAGAAAATACAGCTGCAGTCTCTTGTTCCACTTGTTGCTGTGATCATTGAATACACAATAAAAATTTGACAACATGCATCAAGTATAATGCAATTGCACAGAAATTAAATGAGCGTATGTAAAGCCAAAATAGATTACCTGAGTGCCTGATATCTGTTTATTTTCTTGCTGCTCTCTCACCACTTTTTCCATTTCTTCAATCTTTCTCTGCAACTCAGCTTTTTTTTGTGCTAAAGCTTGCAATTCTTTTATATGAAAGAAAAACAAGATATAATCTTCATAGCAAAAAGCTGGGTAGTAAACTGCTAGAGATTGCATTTTAAAAAATTGCTTAAACTCCTATGGAATATATACTTCCAGCTACTCAGCATCATAACATCAACAATATTCTCTAGTTCTATAAAAGAGAAACTTAGACCCAGGCTGTCATTTATAATGTCAGCATTGTGTGTAACCCCATTCTAAAGCATAATTAAAATAAACATGACTGCTATGCCACAAAATTATTGTGTAGAATCAATACAGAAAAGGATTTGTAAACTAGTACAAATATTTTGGAATACATTTCCATAATTTTTAAAAATGTTCCATTACTTCTTTTGTTTAGAAAAAGATGACTTGGGAACATTAAGGCATGTCTTGCCACTTATATTTAAGTGCTCATTAGAAAATTAAAATTGCAGCATTCTTATCCCAGCTTAAGAAAAACTCTACTATGGGATGGGGGAAGAGTACCTTTTTAAAAAAAAATACATGCCATATTACAATGACAGGACAGAGATGGTTTCAGTTGTAAAATAACCCGAAAGTGGTTTTCAAATCTTTCAACCATATGATACTAAATATACTGTAGCAACCATTAGAAATTATCAGTACATTCCCCTCATAACTCTTAAAATACAGACATTTAGCAATTCTGGAAGTTTCTGTATAGTTTTGGATCTAATACCTTCCCTTCTCTTTTTTCTGTAGATTTCATCTCTAATCTCTTCGAAGGAGAACTCCTCTACTCCAGCATAGACTTTCTCTTTACAATACATGGGCTGTTCTTTCTTTTCCTGACCATCTTGATGATGGCTTTGCACACGATGTAGTGGATCCTCCTCTTTTTCAGGTTTTCGGGCACTTAATACACAATTAATGCTGGACTCTATTTTATGAGGAGTCCTGAAAGAAATATGGAACAAAGATAGACCAAGTACAATTAATCAAGGAATTAGGAAGACTAAATTGTCATAAAAGAAAAGATATATAAAAAACACTTCAGTCTCTAATGAAAAACAATTGTTACAAAAATTCATAAGAGAAATTACATGGTATTTTTCCCAGAAAAATAAAAGTAACAGTGAGCAGCTTTGAAGGAGATGGTGGCATGGCAGTGGGGAATGACATGGCCAGCTCGACATTAGTCAAGACTCCGTTTTCAGCCATGACGGCCCTTCTGGGCTCTGTTTCGGCCGCAACAGCCTCCTACAACTTCTGCCAGCAAAAATGGAGCTTGAGGCTGCGCATGGCCTGCCTAGGGGATCCACTTTTGGCCACGACGGCCTCCTGCAGGCCCTCTGTCAGCGAAAAGGGTGTGGCCTCCAAGAGCTCCGTTTTTGCTGCCAGTGGGTTGCAAGACGCTGTTGCAGCTGAAAATGGAACATAGGTGGGCCGCTTGCAGCCCTCCCAAACGCCCTTTTCACTGGCAGAGGCACGATGGGCCAGTCTATCATTGTTTCCAGGGCGGGCCTGCGGGGCAAATCTAAGCACCCCATGGGCTGGATCTGTCCCATGAGCCTTCAGTTTGACACCTCTGATCTAAAATGTTTCTTAAATTGTCCATCATTCCAAGCAGTTCCACCAAAAAGACACATACAGAGGGTAACAGCTCACTGCTGAAAGAGTTAGTTACATCTCATAAAACAAGTAAAAATAAGTAAATATTTACTGAAAATTGCTCTATTCCTAACTGTTTCAGGGCAAAATTACATTCATTTTTTTTTTAGTTTCATTCTTGGAGACTGGAAGAAAAAGTATTAAAATATCTAGACAATTTCTCCTTTGACCTAAAATTGGAAGACAATTTTTGTTCTTTGGGATTACACAAAATAAAATTGTCTTCTCAAAGAAAGATAATTACCATATAGATTACTTTATTCTTAGATTTCTTAAGTAAGATAACAGAATAGCAAAACCCATCAGAGCAGGTTTTTAAAAGTACTTTTTCCCTTTACTCAGTTATTTAATAACGTAAGACTTACATGGCCTGCTGCTGTGCAGTTTCTTCAACATATGGAGTAAAGCTGGGGGTTGCAGCAGAAGCCATGACACTGGAATCCAAATTGGTCCGAGGACGCTAAAAAAAAAACCATTTTTATCTTAATATATAAACTGTTGGACCATGTTTGATTTGTAGATATTTTATCTATAGTCTGATTAATAGTCAGTTTCTATAAGCAAAGCAAAAATGTACTTATTGCAAAGTAATGCAAATGTGACATAAGCAGAAAACATTCATAATACCTTGAAAAGACTGTGCTAAGATAAACAATGAACTCTTAATAATTGGGTTTTTTTTCTGAAGAATACATCAAGTTGCTTTATAGTGACACACCATACATATTTCAACAGCACCAAGCAAATTTTCTGTCTCTTACCCTGCCTGTGGTCCAAGGACCTGCTTTCAATTCATTCTCCTTTGATTTTGTGGGTGGAGGAGCAACCCAAGGCTGTGGTGTAAGTACTGGAAGATCAGGTATAGAATCCGCAACTTTGTTTTCATCAAACAAAGAAAAAGTGGGACGAACTGATGCTTGCTGAGATGCTGGGTATTGGAATCTCTGTCCTTGACTTGGAACTACAACACATCATTGCATAATTAAGTAACAATGTTTCATAAATAATTGGCAAATTACAATAGCATAATAACAACTTACCTTTTACAGCATTTCCTACACGGCTAATTGGGGCTTTTATGATTTTCTTTCCTCTCCCCTTCAGTTCTGCCAGTGTGATTCTCTGTGGTTCAGAAACAGTACTGTCCAACTGCTCCTCAACATCACAATCATTTCCTAGCTCTTCCAAAACCTGTCGAGACACACGGGCTTGGAACTCCCTACAAACAGAAATAGCAAGACTTCAGCTATCATTCCTGCCTTTTTGCTTCCTAATGAAGCACAGTGTCTGAATCCAAAATAATCTATGCAAGATTTTTTTTGCAGCAAAGTACCTCCACTAAATTCTTCGCAGTGTAGCCATGCAATTATCATTCCTAACCAAAGTCCGGTAGCATTTTGATCAACTAAATAATTAAAATGCATAAATTTTGTGAGCTGCAGCTCACTGCATCAAGGGCATGCAATGGCTATTGTGTGATTAAATTGGACCAAAATTTTGGAGGGGAGGAAGAGAGATTTATTATGCAGTTACAGGTTACATGCAAGACAGATTATAAGTACTTTACTAATTAACTATTGCAATGGGCTAAGAAAAATTAATTCTTAGTTCAATTAATTTTCTGTAAAGTCACCCAATTATCTCTCAGTTTTCATCAATTACCTGTGGCGGGACAATAATTTATCCAAAGGCTCTGCTTTACAAAGGATCCCTTGCTGGAATATCAGATCAGCTTTCTTGTAATTCCCTCTTGCTTCCAGTTCTTCTGCCCAAGTAATGTAGAGTTGTGCTAGTGAAGTGCCTATCGCCTGGCTATGCAGGTAGCTATAAAGATCCAAAGGTTCACTGCAACAGTTCCCCTGAAAAACAGAGACAAGAAAAAAAAGCGTTCATATTATAAACTATTTTTCAAAGAGGAACTCAGCATTCAATAACTTGAAACTCCATATAGCTCTACTTCTCACCCTTACATCCTCAGATAAAATAGGGGTTACAATAATTCAGAAAACTACACAGAAAGATGTTTTGTAATAGATGTGACCAAAACCATTTTTGCTCTAGGAAGGTGGTAATGGGCAGCAGCAGGAAACAGAAGCTAGGTGGTTTATTTGGCTAAGGAACATGCAGAAAGAAGGGACTTGGAAAATCAGAGATCAGTGACCTGATGGTTGATGCTGTGTTGTGACATTGATGGCTGATGTAAAACATAGTGGAGAGTTCACAAGACATAGAGCAGTTGTGGTAAATCTATGGCACACGTGGCAGAGGTGACACTCAGAGCCCTCTCTGTGGGCATGCACACCGTTGCCCCAGCTCAGCTCCACGCGTTTCCTGCCGTTGTTTGCAGGGAGGGAAACAGAAGTTTCCTTGCAAATGACAAAATAGAAGCTTGTGAAAGAAAAACATCTCCCTTTTGCAGAGCTGTGGGGTTGTGATGCCCTGCCTCCCACCAGCCAGCTGGTCTTCGGGTCTCTGCTGAGTGAGCACATGCACGCGCACACATGCAACTTGCAGTTTGGGCACTCAGTCTCTAAAAGATTTGCCATCACCGGCATAGAGGATGGAATTGAGGAGAACGACATTTCCCCACACTTTGCTCTACTCAGCCATACAGCCCCCCCCCCCTCCAATTTTGTTTTGGCTGAAACACAGTACAACAATTCTGAGTTTTGATTCTGCTGAATAACGCCTGATCTGAAATGGTTTGGCACAATTTTCTGAACACGAAGGTTTGTTTCATACTTAAAACGTATTTCTCTTTTGTACACATTCTTACTGAAGTGAAACAGAATCCCTGTCTTAATTAATAGCAAAAAATTAAGTTTTCCTTCTCTAAAATCTCTAAATTTGAGCTTTCTGTGCCCTAGATTTGTCTTTATTTGGGGGCTTGGATTCCATGGTAATAGATGCATTACCATGCATTTCTGCATCCTGCTTGTGTTCTCTCAATTTACAAGGTTTGAAACAGATAAACAAATGAATTATTAAGTAGTAGACAGACATTTTAGTTGCCTTGAAATATTATCTAGCAAAGGTATTTGTTTTCTAAAAACACTCCTTACTACTCAGGCCAAGTAATCATTTTTTTTCTTACTTCATTCTAATTACTTGTCTAACCATATTATCCATTTTATGCAGTTCTAAACTAATATTATGACACTGAGAATCAAGTACCTGTATGTGGTCAAGTTACTTAGGGAATGTGGTTGATTACCTTTTCTTTTGTGCTTATTATATCTACCAGGGATGGAATTTCTGACTATACCCAGAAGCATGATTTAGTGAACTATTCAGAGACCTCAACACATTACAAATTAGTGTAGCACTGCTGCTCGATGAACACATAAATGTGGACAATTCCCATAAAGAATGTTTTGTGTGAAAATATTACTGTTCACAGCACATGCAAGGTATCTATTGTATATATATTCAAGGTATTGGTAGTCACCTTTAAAGCGCTCCATGGCATGGAACCCGGGTACTTACGGGATCACCTGCTGCCACCATCAGACTCCAACCGACTGGTGCGTTCCCATAGGGCAGGCCTCCTCGGGGTGCCACCGTCGGGCCGATTTCGCCTGACGGCCCCAAGAGTTCGTGCCTTCTCTGTGGCTGCGCCCACCCTGTGGAACGAGCTCCCCCCTGAGATTTGGACCATTACTGACCTCCGAGCTTTCCGACATGCATTGAAGACTCACCTTTTCCAGCTAGCTGGCCTGGCCTGATACCGTAGGGCTTTTAATATCTTAGATTAATTTT
>JANHFJ010004428.1:14983-25361 GCA_032468195.1 Cerberus rynchops | reverse complement strand
TTCTAAAAACAAGAAACTATATTGTGTGTGTGTGTGTGTGTGTGTGTGTGTGTGTGTGTGTGTGTGTGTGTGTGTGTGTGTGTGTTTAAAGAGTTGCTGATCTTCCCTCTTGAGCAGATTTCAAACGAATGTTTGATGTAAGGGTTTAAATAACTTGTTTTGAGGAAAAAAAAAACCCTACACATTTTAAAGTGAAGAAGATAAAATGTGGTTTACATTTTTCAAGATTTGAAAACTGCCTATGTGTTTGCATCTTCTACAATACCTTCACAATTTGAACTATGTTAAAGGGAAAGACACTAGTTACAAGAAAAATACCCTTGCTGCAAGGACAGCAGACATATTTGAGCAGTGGAATTTTGGCAATAAATGCAGATGCTGTTAGCTGCTTAATGTTAAACTGCCTGCAAATTTTGAGAATTGATGGGTGTTAAATGGGAATTAAACTATTCCTGCGCAAAAAGTCAATGTGTATGAGAGAAACAATTGCCCTCAACAAGTTTCTACATGCTGATGCTTTTTGGACGTTTGTGGCCCTTAATGTGGATGAGACATTAACACTCATTTTGAACAGAAACAGGAAGGCTTCCACTTTCTTTGGAAATTCATTTTCAACATTTCGTGCTACATGAACTCTGGGCATGCCTTATGTACAGAGGGGAAAAAATCCATCTTGACTCCTTGGCCGTTGAGGAGTGACCAGACATTGAAGATTGTCTTCGGTGCCAGTCTTTGGTTCCAGTTATTTATAAGTGTGTCTGTTCAACAACATACTTCCATTGTGGATTTATATTTTTTCGGTTCCAGCTCTATGGCTTCCATATAATTTTGAGAGTGTCTGATTGCCATTTCTTCAACTGTCTAGAGTTGGTATTACTTGCCTTTGGATGACAGCAAGTGAAACGTGGCTCACCTAACAACACTGGTATTCAACTTTCTGTCCACTGAGACTTCTCCCCCTTCATTTTATGAGATCTAGTTAATTGATCCATGTCCCATTTTATAGAGATCCCAACAGAAACTACTGTGTGTTCCCTCAAAAGTATAGACCAATAGAATGTGAGGTGGCTCATATAAAGACAGATCCCGGTAGTTAATTCTGCATCATGGGCCAGTACTTTTCTGCCACTCATAATCACCTTAAAAGAAAACCCAACTTACCAAATAATGGCTGCACTGGTATCGATTCTTTTAATAGCTAGTTCTAAAATTAGTAAATTGTATTTTTTTTTGGTTCGGATTTGTTACCTACCAGAGGTATGGTGATTTGGGGTTGGTAATTCCTTCATTTAAAAAGATCTGATTTGTTTTGTTACAACTAAATGTCTCAGTTTTCTTCTTATTACTCCAGGCTCCTTCTAATGAGAAACTTCCTGTTATGTACCTAATGGACTCCATTGTCAAGAATGTTGGACGAGAATATCTTGCTGCATTTACTAAAAACCTAGTTTCAACATTTGTTAATGTGTTTGAAAAGGTATATATAAATGTGTTTCTCTAAAGCTTTAAAATGGCTGTTGTATAAATAAAGACATGGCACATTGTCTTGTTTTTTTACAGTTTTAAGGGTGGAACATAAAGGATGTATCCTCCGTAAGAAAATTTGCATTAGAGAACAACTAAATGAAATTATATCATGTGTTATGCTTTCTGTGAGTCACTCAGTAGAAGGGACAATAAAATGCAGCTAATTAGATTTGTATATGTGTTTTTAGTTTTACAGAAGAATGAGTAAGCAAGTGTATTCATCCTCTTGTTTGTGCTAATTATACAATGATTTAGGATTTTATTTTGAACCTGCTTACCAGAATCTATAAAGTCCTATTTTGATCAACTTTTCTCTCCAATCTCTAGCCATTTCAATTTTGCATACCTGACCTAATTTATAATAATTGATTCATGGACAGTATTTTTAACATTGGTTTGCTTGATAAATTTTAAAGATAACTACCAAAGGCAGAATTTTCCTTTACAAATGTACATTGCTGTGAATGTTAAAGGAAATTGAAATAACAATTTCCATTTCAGTACGGTTTGGTTGAAAGAGGTTAAATTTTTTTGACTTGTTCAAACATTAAATCAGTTTAATCTTAAATCAGTTTAATTTTGCATTGCTGACTTTCAGAATAACAGTAGTCACATTTCTGTGTGACCGTATAAAGATTTAGGCAATGGAAAAGATTTCACTTTTTGACTGAGCTTTTCAGAGTTGGGGTTATTTTGCATATTGACATACAAAAAAAGTTTTGCCTTAAATGGAGTAATGCAGCCTTTTCAACCTGGCGCCCTTCAAGTGTGTTGAACAATTTCCTTCATGCAAACTCAGCAGTGGACATGCTGTCTCTGGATAATGAGAACTCAACATCTGAAAAAAAAAAAACTAAATAATTGATGAATGTGCTGTGTTTGGTTTTTATTATATTGCTGGAATATAATAATAAAAATAAGATTTTATCCATTAATATTGAGAACTCACTTGTGAAATACATCCAGTTCCAGTTGGTAGTGGATACATTCTAAAAATAAAATAAGACATAACTGCTATACCACTATAAGTCATGTGGAAAATGAAAGAGACATTTGACTGCTCAGATCTTTGTATTGTCTGCAAATTAATGCATTAGCTGAGTGCAGTTCTTGTTGTGCCCACTTGAATTCTCCACTTTTCACTGGAACTTGCCTACGTAAATGTATAGGGTATAGCTCTAGAACACTTTCGTGATCTTGAATTTTAGAAAGATGGATAAATGTTATATGGACTTAACAAGCCGTAGAATTGTTCTGTTGTTCTTAGGTGGATGAAAATACTAGGAAAAGTTTATTTAAATTGCGTTCCACATGGGATGAAATTTTCCCTCTGAAGATTCTCTATGCTCTCGATGTTCGGGTGAATTCAGTTGACCCTGCTTGGCCTGTTAAGCCGTTACCCCCTAATGTGAATACTTCTAGCATCCACGTGAATCCTAAGTTTTTAAGTAAATCGGTAAGTTGCTGAAACTAATGTTAAGTATTTTTAACTGGCTTGACTTTAGCGTACCATAAATTGATATTTAACAGTTAAGACAAAGAGCTATCACAGTGCCCTTTTTTTATATATTGTATGATATGCCCTACACACATTCTGATTCATTTGTAAAAATAAACGAAATTACAAAACTGAATAATGGCCGGTTATTTTCCTTGTTCGTAAGTAAGAATCATGTATTTTACCATTTTCTCGGTAGCCTGAGGAACCACCTGCACCTAGCTCTACAGTCTGTTCTCTTCCTGTGTCCTGTTCTGCTGTGTCCTCTACTCCAATTGTTCCTGAAATACAAAAGAACTTAACGCAAGAGCAGCTGATAAGACAACAGCTGCTGGCCAAACAAAAACAGTTGTTAGAACTTCAACAGAAGAAATTAGAACTTGAATTAGAACAGACAAAAGCACAGCTGGTGAGTAAGATGACTATGGTGGCTCTGATATTTCAGGAATGGATATATTATTATTTTTGGTTCCTGATAAAGTCAGTTTAGCCTCCTGGTCCTTGGCAACCTGTTCTTTAAACTACTAGAATTTCCAGTAAAATTTATTTTTTTCCTATTGATCAATCATTGCTATACTGCAGATAATAACTATTTCCCAAGATGTTAACAAGGTGGACAAAGACCAGAATTTATCACTCAGATAAAATGTCTGCTTAATGGGAAAGCAACGTGTGTTCTTGTACGTATCATGTTTGCGCTTAAATTGCACTTAACTATTTTGGCGTCTTCCACAATCATTGAAGCCCAGTGCTTTAGATGGGGACCATCGCTGTTCACCTTGTCAATGGAAATAGTAGATTTGAACTGCAGGTTTAATGTGACAGAGACTGACTATGGGGAATGTAACTTGTAGTAGAAAAGAAACACACAAGGCAGAATCTTGATATATTTTTCTTCCTAAGTTAAAAAAATACACTCTGCTGCTGGTGGGTCTTAGGTTTGAGATTTTGAATAATTTTCATATTGTGTCATATGCTACATTTACTCTAAATGACTGGATTGCAGAATTTATAATTTGAAGAAAGCATCAAGTAATATGAATACAGTGGTACCTCGGGACTCATCATTAATTGGTTCTGGGAGATGTGATGAGTACCAAACAGATAAGGAATAATGTTGTATGTCACAAGGTAGCCAACAGTGACAAGGTCCAGCTTGTGTGTTGAACGCCAAACAAATGATGGACATACCAGGACAATTTTTTGCATCAAAATGGGTTGAGTTCCAAATTAGATGAATTTCAAAAGTAGTTGAGTACCAAAGTACCACTGTTTTGGTTTCAGATCTGTAATCTTTTTATTATCATTATTAAAATACTAACTATAAAATGTACTTATGTCATTTACCACAACTAGACATTGAAAACATTAGATTTTAACATACTGACAGGTATGAAAAGAAAATTGATCCAAAACTTATATTTATTGTGTCATCTACAGTATATATTATACTGGAATTGATTGATACATGAAAGCAATTTCTTTATGCAGCTCACATTGTTTTACAGATATTCCTCACTTAATGACCAGACTTGGGACAGGCAATTCCATTGCTAAGTGGTGTCCTTAAATGAGACATCATGTGACTACAACTTGCAATTTTGCTGCTGGCTTCTCCACTGACTCCGCTTATCAGAAGCCAGCAGTGAAATGGGCAAATGGGGATCGTGTGACCAAAGATCCACTCTGATGGCCATAGACCCCTGCCAGTTGCGAAACATCTAACTCTTGATCATGTGGCCATAGGGATACTGCAGCAGTCATAAATGCAAGAACCAGTCAAAATTTCTTTTTCAGCACTGTCATAACTTTGAGGTGTTGTTCAATAGGGTAGTTCATTAAGCAAAAACATGTATATTGTTGAACAGTTATGAGAAATAAAGTGGTGCTTGTGTCTGAAATACTTCCTCCTTATTTCAGGCTGTTTCCCTCAGCGTTCAGCAAAGTGGATCTAATCTGGGCCAAGTACCTTTAAAACAACATGTGCCGCAGCCACCTCACATGCCAGTTAAAACTCCCCATCCAGCTTGTCTGCCACCGGAGAAGAACCATTTGTCTCCACTCCATGATGCCAAAATAGCCAATAGAGACCCTCGTCTTAATAGAACGAGTCAGCACTCTTCTCATTTGAAAGATCAGACTCATAGGAAGGACTTCCTGATGAATGCTGTCACTCAGCCTGACCTGAAGACGAGCAAAACTCCACAAAGTGAAAAGCAAAATGCCACAAAGCCAGAAAAATTAAAGCAAAACGAGAAACCGCAGAAGAAAGAATTTGATCAGATGGATGCCAAATTGAAGTCGCCCTCTCCTTTGCAAAACAAGCTGCTTCACCCTAAAGAAACCAGGAATCAAGAATGTGAGAATCCCAGAGTGTCTGAAATCAACAAGAGAGATCCCCGATTAAAAAAACATCTCCTGGAGAAACCAGATGGTAAAGATGATGACATCAAAGAAAAAAGAAGATGCGTGGAGAGGAAAGACAAAGAGGAACATAGATCAGTTGGTGGTAGAAATAAAGTAATTAACGGCATTGTACAAAAGCTAGATCCCAATATAGAAGAGTCAGAGAAACAGAGTGGAAAACCAGGAAGGTCAAGTACTAGGAAAAGGTCACGTTCTCCTAGATCTCGATCACCATCTTCACATTCTCCAAAACGAAGAGAAAGAAGATCCCCTAAAAGAAGGCTTAGGAGCCTCTCTCCAACTGGATCTAAGATTGGGAAACCACGACAGTCTGGGCTCAAACAGTCGCACCTAGAGGATTTTGGGTCGGGCGCACGGGATGACAGAAGTTCGAACAAGAGGAATATGAAGCAGGAAGTGAGAGATTCTAGGAGGCCGAAGAAGATCCACGAAGACCGGCCGCAAGAAGGAATGAATCAGCATTCTTCCAAGTCAAATTCAGAACCCAAAGAAAATGTGGAGAATTGGCCAAGTTCCAAATCAAGCAAGAGGTGGAAATCTGGCTGGGAGGAAAATAAAAAGTAAGTGGATGTTTATGAGCTGCAATTAATTATCACTAAGCGCAAATCTAAAATTTCTGCCTAAATACATTTCCTTTACAAAGCAAAGTAAGGTAATTTTTTAGTCGCTGTGGATGGAAGCGTTGTGTAAAATAACAGGTGTCATTTCTATTGCTTCCAGCCCTCAGCTTGCTGAAGAGCATCAGGGACTTGGTAAATCCCCTCATCAGAGGCACAGGGATAGTTGGGCAACGAATAAAGGAGTTCCTTCACCTCGTACTCCAAAACAGCAGCATCGATTAAGCGTAGATGCTAATTTGCAGATACCCAAAGAACTGACCTTGGCAAACAAGAGAGAGATACTAAAGAAGGTAATATGTGAATTTGTTCTTGTCGATTACTTCCCCCGCCCCCAACCATTGAGGATTAACTCTTAATTTTTCTTCCCTTTCGACTCAACAGGCAAACGAACGCCTGACATCTGGCGAAATAACCCAGGACGATTTCCTTGTCCTGTGTCATAAGATTCGCCAACTTTTCCAGTATCAGGAAGGAAAGCATAGATGCGAGTGGGATAATACACCGGGCGAAAAGGGGCTTTCCAAAAAGAAGCCCTTATTATCTGAATCGGATTTAATATATCACGAACACAAAGCTAAGCTAAAACGAACGCAAGTTCAACATTCATTTCCAAGACTCAATATGATGGATCCTGAAGAAATACTAGACTATCACTTACCTGATGGATTTCTTTCTGGAATCGACTGTGACCAAACAAAAAACAAATGCGGTGCTCAGTTTGGTGAAAGATCAAGACGACATTCTCCCGTTGGTGGTAGCAGACCATACTCTGATAATTCTCCACATGATGTCAGGAGGAGACACGATGAGCCAAGTGCCTCGAAAGGTATAAAAATGTTTATATTGGCGAAGCAAAATCAGTACGTGTTTCTGTGTGTGATTGAACTACATAACAAAATGTTTGAATTTTTTTCCCCACAGAGGTGTGTGCCTGAGCAATGGGGCTAAGACTGTTTAGTGAATAAACTTTGTAATTTTAGTCTTATTTTCCTTAAAGGTCTCCGGGAAGAGCAGAGGATCAATGATATTTTCAAGCGAGCGAGATACGAAGATACAGAGAAACCACCGTTCCCTGACCTTTCAGGATCACGATTTGGGGTCTCTGATGGGAAGCAAAGATTTAGTTCATTAATTGAGGACAGAGCTCATTTTGAAGGTTCTCCTAGACATCCTGGCATAAGGGCAAGTGGAGATGGACAAACAGGTCATTTTGAAGGGCCAGCTAATGCAGCTCCTCGAATTGAAGGGCCACAAGCACAGACTAGTTTAAGGTTTGAAGGATCTCTAGGTCAACCAGCTTCTCAGTTTGATGGGCCCCAAGGACAATCTGGAGGAAAAGGTTCTCACATGTTTGATGGGCCACCAGCACAGCTTGGGGGTGGTACCTTAAGGTTTGATGGACCCTCGGGGCAAGTTAGTACAGGAAGTGCTATACGGTTTGAGAGTCCGATAGGACAACCAGGGGGAGGTTTACGATTTGAGGTGCCTTCAAGCCAATCTGTGGGTGGAATGAGATTTGAAGGGACCCATGGTCAACCCTCGGGAGGAATGAGGTTTGAGGGACCTCACAGTCATGCAACAGCTGGTATTCGGTTCGAAGGACCTCATGGCCAGTCTTCTGCTGGAATGAGGTTTGAAGGAATGCATGATCAGCCATCAAATAATATAAGATTTGATGGCCAGCCTTCGGGCGGATTGAGGTTTGAAGGGCCTCATGGCCAACCTTCAAATGCCATAAGATTTGAAGGACCTCATGACCGGCCAGTGGGACCTCATGGCCCACCAGGAAGTGGAATGAGATTTGAGGGACCACATGGACAGCCTGTAGGGCCTCATGGCCAACAAGGATCTGGTCTAAGATTAGAAGGCCCACATATGCAGCCAGTGGGGTCCCTGGGACAACCAGGAAGTAATATGCCATTTGACGCACCACACGGACAACCCATTGGTCCACATGTGCAGCCTGCGAGTGGTCTGAGATTTGAAGGCCCTCATGGGCAACCTGTAGGGCCACATGGTCAACCCCTTGGCTCTAGGTTTGAGGGGCCTCACAATCAGCCTCTGGGGCCACATGGACAGCTGGGAATTTCTCCCAGGTTTGAGGCACCTTCAGTTCAGTCTGGAGGTGGACTTAGATTTGAAGGACCTATTAACCAGACAAGGTTTGATGGCTGTCCGTCAAGATTTGATGGACAGCCCGGCCAGCCATCCATTTTGCAAAGACTGGATGGATTACACGTACAACCTGGTTCAAGGTTTGAAATGGGCCCTGCTCAACAAACACCTCGATTTGATGGCCCACCTGGTCAGCAGGTCCAACCTCGGTTTGACACCATACTTCAGCGGTTTGACGATCCTCAACACCCGGCAACACGATACGACCTTCTTCTTGGTCATCAGGGCCCAAGAATTGAGAATGTAGCTAACCACCCTGGCTCAAGATTAGAGACGGCACCGTATGGACAAACTGGCCCTTACAACGAAGCTCCCAATCAGCCACCTTACAATGGGGCATCACAAGGACTGCAGTTCCAGAGACCTGACCAAATATTTGATAACGCCCAAGGACCAAACTTCAATGGCCCACCTGTTTCAGGAGCACAACACTTTCCTAATGCAATTAACAGGGGCCCAGGACCCTTTTATGACGACAAGAATCTTCAGGGCCCTCAGTTCAGAAATTTTAATAATATGACCGTTGGAAATGTTCAGCCTCCACAACAGGTAAGGGTCTTAACAGTATTTCTATTGTACTGTTCTTCAGAATCCTCGTCTGTTTGTATCTTCAACTGCAGAGAATTATTTTTTATTAAGATTGGTTTTTTGTGTGTGCATATGTGTCTTGGACTAGCCTGGATAAATCCTTGCAGTTTTCTTGGCAAGATTTTGGAAGTGGCTTGCCATTGCCTCCTTCCTAGGGCTGAGAGGGCGTGACCGGCCCAAAGTCACCCAGCCAGCTTTTGTGCCCAAGCTGGGACCAGAAGTCACGTTTTCCTGGTTTTTAGTCTTATGCCTTAATCACGCCACAAAACTGGCCATGGATTAAGAAATACTTATCATCAATAAAGTCTTAAATAGTACAATTAAATGAACCATAAATTGTCATTGGAGTTGATTGATGCCCATGAAAAGTTCTGAATCTTGAATATTAATTTCTGACACTGTCAGAATGTCTGAAATAATTTCATCATCAAAAAAAATATTTTTTTTGGTATTTCTAAGCTGTTTTTTGCATTGGTTAATTTCCCTGCCTGCAAAATTACATCAGTAAAACTAGTATAATACTCTAGATTCATATTGTAGATAATTTCATTGGCTAAGTGAAGATTATAAATGATGACCATATTATAAATGATGACCATATCGGTTGAAGAAAGTGATAGTCATCAGTCTTCATTTGGGAAACCGAAGCAAAATTTCCATGTTGGTGGTTAGCTTATGTACATGGCATAAAAGGATTTTAAGACTGATGTTTAATGTTAACATGGTTGCGGGGTAATATGTGACATTGTAAATTGCTCAGAAAGAGCAGTAAAGGAGTCCCCAACCCCTGGATTGCAGCCCATTACCGGACCGTGGCCTGTTCAGAACTGGGCCCTAGAAGCGATGGGTATGCGCAAATAGACTCAGCATGGCAGACATGCACTCATCACTTGCACAGAACTATCCCCTCTTCCCCCCCAAACCCACCACTCCACCATCACTGCCCGTTCACAAAGCCGGGAAAATAGAAGACCTCTGCTGTAAAGCACTAAGTGCTATTTGCTATTACCAGTGTTGCTAATTTCATTTCTTGAGTTTCATTTCTTCCCATCTAAAGTCCATGACTCAAACAAAGATACATTTATTTTTGTTCTTAAGAAGGGTGGGGAAAGGCATTTTGATGAGCGTTATGTCTTTTCACAGGTGTCTGTTCTGCCAGTATCTTCTGGCCAGCCTTTCAATCAAGGGCAGCCACTATTGCCAGTCCATGCTCAAACCCCTGGAGGTTTTGTTCAAAATCAGCCAGGTTAGCATTTACATATTTTGGGAGCGGGCGGGGTTGTTTTACTGAAGTACTGCTTTATTCTAAACTTAACGTGGGGATATGTTGTCTATATCAGGGGTGACAAACTCATGGCGTCATGTTGCCATCACATGATGTTTAGTGACGTTTTCCCCCTTTGCAGAACTGGGGTGGGCGTGGCCTGTGCGTCACAGCCGACACATAAAAAACTTCACTGACCAGGGTATTTATTGGTGTATAACGCGCACTTTTTCTTCTTGAAAAGAATGTGGAAATCGCATGTGTGCGTTATACACCGAT
>JANHFJ010004427.1:46940-58716 GCA_032468195.1 Cerberus rynchops | reverse complement strand
GGAAAAGATTACAAGTGCTGCTCCTCCATTGGAGGCTTGGAAAAAACCTCTATCGATGGATAGATTAAAAAGTGAGATTATATTATGTTTTTTCTGAGAGCCAGATGAAATTCTCCAAAGAGCCACATCTGGCTCCCGAGCCATACGTTCCCTACCCCTGGTCTAGAGCATCAACATTTGAGGAACACTGAGCTGGGGAAGGCTAAATTAAATGAACCTATAGTCTGATTCTTCTGGATTCTTCTTTTCTTAAAAGTGCTTGGGGAGAGGGAAAATTCTCTTCTTACAATGGGCCCAGATACCAGAATCAAGGGCTTTGCTTTGCTTTGCTCTGCTCTGCTCTGCTCTGCTCTGCTCTGCTCTGCTCTGCTTTCTTCCCCCAAGTTCTTCCTATCACAATCTCCTCTGGATTTTAGAAAGGGAGAGAGGAAGAAAGAAGAAGAGAAAGATTTCTCTAAATTATTCAGTAACAATAGGATAGCTCTAATAGCCACCCACTCCCCTAGTTTATGTTTAGCAATTCCGGTCTGAAAGAGTAAGCAAACACTATTTGTTTCTTCAAGTGTGCTTCAGTTCTGCTCAGATCTCCCAGCAGCCACAAAATAGTGCAAATGATTCTTGACATTTGAGATCACTTTCTTGTCCAAACTGATTTGAGCTCCTCTTAGGGTTTAATATCGGCTTATAAGACAAAGTGCCCTGCATTTCAGTACGTGTAGATTCTCTAGTGACTGGAGAAATGCCTTTAGATTATTCCTTTATTTTGGGAAAAAAAGAATTTCCATCAGGTAACAATATACGGTAATGTGGCTGTACATTTGGATCTGACAAAATGTTGAAATATATCCTCTCCCTCAAAGAGGTGCTCCAATCCATGATTCCAACAAGCTATTTTGAGAGCATTTCCTGGTCCCTGCCTCCTCCTCCTCCTCTATTTTTCTTTTCCACTTCTTGCTCTACATTCCTCAGCAACTGAGAATTCCCAGTACTCAGTGGGCTGTTTCAGGGTAAGGGGAGGAGGGCAAAGTAGTGTTTGGTCCCCCAGGATTTTTTAAAAAGATGTTTTTCTACTTCTGTAAACAATAGGGTTTCCCTCAGGCACACCGATATAAGATATATGTGCCTCTTGTTTCTTAAGTTCCTAAGTTTTGCCAGCATTTACCATCTAAGCTTGTCCTTAGACAAAATATGAGAAAAAATAAACTATTTAAAAAGCAGAGTATGTCTCCTTCCTCAACTTAATTTCAACTGTAATAGGGAAAATATCTAGTAGTTTCGAATTATGCTTATGGTTAAAATACTTCAAGGGAGGGGTAATCACAACAATGGGAGAATCCTTATATTTTCCTGTTTAAAAAAGGGAAAGTGAGACAGTTCTGCCACAGTGATTTGGCACTAAGTAAAAGGTTTTTTTAATGAACAGACAGGGAAACGTAGAGACCCTCTCCTGTATTGCTGTGACAGTAAGCCACTTACTTTAAAAAATTATGTGTCCCTAGTGAAACAGTCATCTCATTCATAATTACCTATGGATGGCAAACTATTTTATTTGTTCCAGGTTGTACTTTAACATTCTGTCTCTCTGTTGATTGGATGATTATAGATTTGGCCTTTTTCTCTTATTTTGATGCATTGGTTATATCATTTCTAGGCTATATTGTTCTAATTACAGAACCTTCTCTTGAAAGCTGTGTGAGAAATAGGACTTTTTGTAAGTTTAAAAACGATTGGAAACCCCTTATTGACTGTTTTGTAGGAAACAAAAAAATGAAGTCATGATATATGGCTTATATGATTAGAATAAAAATAATGGATTATAGAAAAATGTAAACAATGCTATAAGCAGAGAATAAGAGATTAATTTATATCTATATTTATAACGGCTGTAAAAGAAAACTAGAAGTCACTTCATTACAAACTTTTCATTTCTTTGATTTCGTACGTACTTTTGTTCTTTGTTCATTTCTGTCTCTTTTCATTCTTATATAAATTCCTTCAACATATTAGCTTATTTGATTTTATTCTTACAAATTCTAAAAAAGTTTATTTAAAAAAGAAAGCTGTGTGAAACTGGGAACGTTGCTGATGATATCATTTAGCAATCTATTATTTATTTCTATTTTGATGGTGACATACACACCAATGAAATGTCCTGTATTATTCCACCTTGAAAACCAATCTCACTTCTACCTGGAAAAGTTTTTATTGAGATAAAATCAATGATTTTAAAACATACACTGCTTGAACCCTATCTTGTATTAACCTATTACTGTTACTGCTTGGGGGACATCAAGATATATAGTGCTTCCAGATCAAATCTAGCACTATTAATTTTCTGCTATAAACTAAAAGTAAAATTCCTGTAGATTATCCATCCCCATGTTTCAGGGAGTCTTTGTGTATGGGTATTTGTGTGTGCATTTTACTATATTCAGTTCAGAGAGTATTATAGCCAGTGTTCATTCCCCTCTTTTCTGATTCCTCAGAGTCATCACTTTCCTCTTCTGGCATATGGAAACAGATGTTCTTTGGCACAATTTTAGAGCGCTTTGAAAAAAGCATATATCTTTTTCAGTGCCAGCAGAAAGAGCAAGTGGACTACAGACTTTCTTTAAAGCCAACTCGATTAGGTTTTGGTTTTGATCACTGTAAAGCTAGAATATTTGCTGCTCTGATTCATTTTAAACACCACTTATTTTTTCTGATCATCCACAAGGATATCTCTCTAAATAATTTTTCCATTCACTTTCAAATGTGCCAGTTGTTTACCTCATTAGCCTCACTAGCGAACGGGAAGCCAGCTCTCATCATCTACATTTGAAGGAATTTACCTGGTTTATTTTTTCCTCAAGTGTTGTTTCTTCAAAGAGAGAGAGGAAAATAAAGGCAAATCTGAAATCATCAAGGTTAGTTTTGCTTCTCTTAGTTTTTCACATTCTAAAAAAATAAAATGTCAAATTATCTACAAGTGGTTAGATGGACATAATTTCTTTTAAGATTGTCAGGTAACTGTTTCTTTGAACATTCTTAAGCACTTGCTTGTGATATTTTCTGGCCACTTTGTCTTCTGTCATCCTCTTTTTCATTTGCCTTCACTTTTTCCAAGAATTTGGACCTTCCCCAACAATTCTTTCCTTCGCATTATATCTTCAAAATACCTTAATTTTAACTTGATTATTACTACTTCCAAAGAGGCCTCTTGTTTACTTCATATAAGAAATAATTTGTTCTTGTGCGCAAATGTTCTTAATATATTTTTTTCAGCAGAATTCTCAAGGGCATCAATTTTTTGTGAAACCTTTCTGATACCTTAATATTTGTTACAACTGGGAGGGGGTGTCATAATTTTCCTTCCAAGTAGCAGGTGTCTGTTTACATTATGAATACAATCAGCATCCCTATGAATTTTTAGCTTTCAAAAGTTTGCTTCAGCTTCTTCTGAGCATGGTCAACATCAAATCTTGTTTTTTAACTGACTAAATAAAACTTCTCCATCCTTGATTATAGAGAATATTATAGTTGATCAGATTTTAGGGTTCTCCAACCATAGTTACCCATTTACAGAGCCATCTTTTCATTATCGAAATAAGGCATTTTCCATAACCATTGACTTCTGTTGATAGAATTCTTTTAGTCCACCTCCTGCTTTGTTTTGGTTTTGAGATCAAAATATCCCATTATGTCAGGAGCTGTTTACTTTTAACTTTAGTATTTAAAACTCCTACGATTAGTGTGACTTTTCTGTGCTTTATCAACAAAGATACTACAGTACAATCATCATGGAATTGTTTCACGTCCTTGCTACCTGTGATAGAAGATCAATTTATATAATCCAAAAAAGAATGGGATGAATTGTGCTCAAATTTAGATTACTCTATCATTTTTTAGATTGCATCTGAGCTCTGAATTTAACCCCCCCCCCTTTTATGATTACTTCATTTCTTCTATGGCTTTTCTACTCCACAGCAGAATATGCTTTACTGATGTAAAGTGACCAGTTCCAGTTCATTTCAGGTTCTCTGATTCCTAGAATGTCAGTGTTCTGTCTTGACATTTCTGATCTGAAATCATTATATTTTCCTTGCAGTTCGTGGTTCTAATATTTAATGATCAATACTATACTCTTTTTGCAGCACCAACAAATCAACAGTTGGCTATCCTTTCAGTTTTAATCCAGCCACATCTCAAACACCAGTGTTACTTGCCCTTCTGTTCATCCTCAGTAATTTTCTGAAAATCTTCCAATCTCTGCCCTCCTGATTAAAATATAGTTCAGAATCTGGGTCTTTATATACTGTGTACTAGTTTTAACATCCTAAAAATTGGTTCTGTTATTAATTTAGAGAAGTAGACTTCTTAATAAATTGATTAAGAATTTATATTCATTCATAAGCACATCATGAGACTATTATATACAGTATCAATGAAACTTTTTCTTGATTGTGTTAAGTTGGAATCAAATTCCTTGATATCACCACTGGGAACAATTGGTTATTTTTATGAAATTTTTTGAGAAAATTAGAAACAAATTGCAGAATAAAATTGATTGCTTTGTCTTTTGGTGCAACACAAAAATGTATTTAGTTTTTATTTGTTTTTAATTTTCAGTGTGTTGGGATCACTGTTTAATTAGGCAGTGTTTTTGTTTTGGGTCTTCCTTCATTGCTAATCATATACAGAATTAAATTAAAATAAGCAAGAAAATGGTAAGAGAATATCTATGCAGCCTTGACAGTATAAATCACTGGGACCTGACAGATTACATCTCAGAGTTCTGAAGGAGCTAGTAGATGTTTTCTCAGAACTACTGTACCAAATCTTTCAAAAATTCTGGAACACCAGGGAAGTACCTGAGAATTAGAAAAGGGTTGATGTGGTTCCCATTTTCAAGAAAGGGAAAAAAACAGACCCAGGAAACTATAGACCGATCAGTCTAACATCAATACCTGGGTAAATCCTGCGAACAACTAGAAGCAAATAAAGTTATAACTAGTAACCAGCACAGGTTTGTTAAAAACAGATTGTGCCAAACCAATCTTTGATAAAGTCACTAAATTAGTAGACCAGCTTAATGCTGTGGACATAGTATATTTAGACTTCAGCAAGACATTTGACAAAGTAGATCGTAACCTACTTCTTGGTAAGATAGAAAAATGTGGAACAGACAACATCACTATGGGATGGATTTGTAACTTGCTGACAAACTATACTCAACAACTAGTCCTTAATGGTAGGAATAGCCAACACCCAGAAGACCAGCTCAAGATCCAAAAAGATCTTAGCAAATTTGAACAATGGGGCCCTATCCAACAAAATGAATTTCTATGTGGAGAAAAACAAAGTTGTATAAACAGAAGCATAGAATCAAGCTCATGTGAAGTATTACTATTGCTTTATAAAACCCTAGTAAGACCACATCTGGAATACTGAAACCAATTTTGGTAACCATATTACAAAAAAGATGTTGAGACTTTGGAAAAAGTTCAGAGAAGAGCAACTAAGATGATCAAAGGCTTGGAGACTAAAACATATGAACAGCTGCAGAATTTGGGCTTGGCTAGTCTAAAGAAAAGAATTAGGGGTGACATGATAGCAGTATTCCAGTATTTGAGGAGCTACCACAAAGAAGTGGGAGTCAAATTCTCCAAAGCACTGGAGGGAAGGACAAGAAACAATGGCTGGTAACTAATCAAAGGAAGCAACCTTATTCACTTCAACAGAGTACAACTATTCCCGTGCACAATTCTGCAAGTTCAATGCTATCCAACCCTAAAGCTATGGATCTGGGCAGTAAATTACCATTTAAAATTCAGGATGCAGTGGGATAGAACCCTGCAAATACCAAATTCCATGTTTCAATTAGTGACATGATTGGTTCTGTTTCGGAGCCATACTATATACAGCAATGACTGAATAAATAATATCCAAGGAACAACTAAGATAGAAAGCCCAATAGGCAAACAAAAACAAATGTAAATGGATATGGCAAAAGGGTGAATGGAACATTCAAGTACAGTAAGATTTATACATCATGTCTGAAATAAGTAGATGGCAATACACCACAGAGATACCGTCTCTCAAAAGAGCTCAGAAAATACATCAATCCATGTCTATCATGGTTAGTATAAAAGAAATATTTCTCCTGCATCAACTCTAACTCATCCTCTTCTTAATTAAAAAAAGAAAAGAAAATATCACACAAATACAACTTTAGCTTCAACAAATGTAAACATATAGATTCTATACATTCTTTGCTCAAGTGCTAATTGTACAGACAAGGAGTACTATTTCACAGTTTTCTCAGTTTGCACAAGACTGAGTCCTATCCCAATGACAAGAAACTGGCACAAGACTCCACAAGTAATAAAAATTATAACGAAGCAAATAAATAAAAAAAATTAAAAGAACTTTTAGTACACTTACTCATTTAACTCTAAAGCTTCATGTGCTGCAGAAATCCTGGCCTGTGGGTTTCTTTCTCTCCAAGCCTTTTGCATTACTATGAAATGAAACAATTTTTTAATGCAGTAATTTGGAGGTAATGCTAGGGTTATCTAGATTAAAATATTAGCAGGGTATTTCATCATACAAATAATTCACTAAGTTCAAAAATATAATAAGATACTGATGGTAGAAGAGAAACTCTTTCAATATATTTCAAGAAGACCGAACTTACAACTATTAATTAAAGTTAGCAATGCATTATGTACAAATATGCTAAGAATAGTTTATTCCAAAGCAGCTATGAAAACTATGAATGCACTTAAGTGGATCCTGAACAAAAGATAAAATGCTAGTCTTTCGGTGCTTTAGCAACCACGTAGGGCATTTTTGACTATTCTGGGAAAAAACACCTGTTCTCTTTAAAAAATAACAGGAAGTTCCCAGAACCAATGATGATAACACAATACAACAATGAGTGCTACTCTACAGCAATGTTTCAGGGGAAACAGCATTTGGAAATACAGATAGCCACATAATTCAGGTTCCAAATCACCGTATCAGGAAATAAGATATAAATATCATATTATATAATTTATTAAATGAAACATAAGCATTGTTAAGATCAAGGTATCTGTGATATCTTTTATCCTGAATTTCTTAAAACAGGCTTTACAGTTTGCTACAAATTCAAATAAATTTAGTAAAATTCTTACTGGCATCTGCAGGTCTTAAATGGTCAGTATCGCATGTGAAAAATGTTTGATGATCTTGTGCCGAAAGATTCATGTCGTAATATGTTAATGGTTCTCTTCCAGTGACCCAGGTGTATCTGCAAATAAAGTTGTGTTTTGTGCATTCAGGACAGATGTGCAGAGTGAGAAATTGTAGAAATAAACCTTATACATTCATAATGTGGTGATTTTTCTTATGCTGTTTTTTCTTTTGGGTAAAAATGTATCCACACACCTCCTTAATCCTTCTTAATCTAATAACCTCCACCTACAAATCCAACCATGGTACTAAAAAATAATTTTGGAAAGAATTTTAATTGCTTTAAATTGAGGAAAAATTGAGAAGTTATTAAATATTGTCCAGGATGGATTTGTCAAGTCCATTTAAATCACGATTTAAATCATGATTTAAATAACTAGTAAAAAGGCTTGATTTAAATCAACTTGATTTAAATCATAATTTTTCAAGAGCAACTGTCATCTCTGTCCCACAGCGATTCCTCCTCTGACCCATTGTTGACTCAATGACAGTCCCAATATTACAAAATATACAACCTCATGCTACATAACTAAGCTCCATTTCATGCTGAATAAACTAAATTATTAATGTATCTTAAATAGAAAACAATCTTTAGATAGAGCTTTACTCCAAAAGCATTTTATTAAAATAAATTTGATAAAAATAAAAAAAAATCCAATTTAAATTTAAAAAATCTGATTTTAAAAAAGTTTTTTAAAATCTATTTTTATCTACCTTGGTATTGTCTCATGGTGATATAGTTGATATATACTGGTACATTTAATAAACTGAATTTAAAATAATCTTGGATCCTGGCTTCATTGGTTTAAAATGGATTACTATATGTCAGTTCTACAATATCTGTTTTGATTATCTTAAGGAAGCTACTCTATACAATTACTATATTATTTTCACCTTCCCCCTTAATCTTGAGGCTTCTGATTTGGGAGGAGATGGAGCCAAGGTGTCTCAGTGATTGAAGTACTCAAATTCAAATCCCCAATTAATCACAAAGCTCATTGGGTGACTTTGAGCTTAGTCTGACCTAGTTTACCTATTACAGAGTTGTTATAGTGAGAGTAAAATGATAGATAATTCTATGTAAATTGTATTGCTGGTTAAGAAAAACTACAATATAAATGTAGAAAAAATAAAATATTGTCATTGGTGAGATTCTTGATCTAGATTAAAAGAGGTACTAAAAGAAATTTACACATTAACACTGCTTGAATGAAATTGTACTGTAATTCAGGCATTCATCATCCTTAAGTTTAGAACTATCTGGAGGACAGCAAGACTAACCTCAACAGATTCATGTACTTCAGCACTGTTATTCTTGATGCACTGAAATAGAAATGTCTGCAAGGGAATGTGCCTTCTGGTCCTTTATATTTTTTTAAAACTTAAGACTAAACTATGCAGGGTACTTATCTATGCAGGATGATGTCAAGTGTTGATCCACCAACATAAGGACAAAGTAGAAGAGACTAGCTCCAAAGTTATCTGTATTTGAACTATTTGCGTGCAATAAACATCTGAAAGAGGCACCTGACTTCTTGAAGTTTACAATGACAATGAGCTAATGCTTAAAATACTTTCTAAATAGACTAGCATATGTAACCAGTGTTTAAAAATACTTTCCCAACATGCTAACATATTTTAATAATAAGTCTACATAGCACTCACCGGTTATATTCAGCTCCTCTAAACAGATTTAGGGGATTTCGCCAGACTTTACATTCTGTCACAAAAACAAAAATGCCTCTAATTATAACTGAATGCTAATAATTTGGAAACAAATTATATTCTAATTAGTTGTCCCAGGTGGTAGAGCCGAAACACTACAATAGACAGCCAAGTGGTAATAATGTATTTACTACAGACTGGACAATTTAGGGGCTGACACTTAATACATTATATTTAATTATAACCACTTCTTTGATTTCACAAAGTATTGGTACATACAGGAACGAATGAAGATGAATATTATCCAATACTGCAAAATTACTAGTACATCAAAACTCATTGAGTTAAAATAAACCCTTTCAATAAATATTTGTTTAAAAAGCAAACAGAATATGTTTCAGAATTATTCCCATGTTTTAGATAATAAAAAGGTGATTTATAAGCAAAACTAATGTTGCATAGATAATGTACCTGAATGAAAAGAATTGTTCTTGGAAAGCTGTTTTCAGTTTCAACTTTTATATTGTAAATTATTAAACTATGTAGATTTGCCATTTGACAACTGTGATCTGTTGCCCCAATTCGTCCTGTGGGCATTAATAGCAAGCAGCAAGTAGATTCACATATGAGGTTAAAAATCAGCATTGTTGAGGTATTTTCTTTAGTCCCTGTGGGCCTACTTCAGCAGTTACACTACTAGTTTACAGTACAGATCAGTAGAATAATGCAGTAGTCAGCTTTTTAAAATATTTCTCTGCTGTTACGTAATAAATAAAATAAGACAACAGGTACTGCTTATTTCATTATTTGTATCCTTTATTATTATTTTTATAAATAAATCAAGGCAGCAAAGATAGCCAACAAATCTTCTTCAACCTATTTTCCCTCACAAAAACCACCCTGTGTGGGTTGGGCTGAGAGAGAATGACTGGCCCAAAGTCACCTAGATGGATTTCATCACTAAGGCAGGACTTGAACTCAAAGTCTCTGACTTTCTAGTTTGAATTTTAACCATTAGATCAAACTGATTCTATTAAATAATGTCACATTGACAAGAAAATAGAGAAATAAAGGCAGAGAAGGCCATACGATCTGAGAGCCAGTTTGGAGATTCCAGTATTCTATTTATCAAAATGGTTCCCTAGCTTTGTTTTGTTCTGACACAGCGAGCAATAAAGCGATGCAAACATTTTAGTGGAAAAGAAAATAAAAATACTCCCTTGGAATCAAGTTAGACTCCTAGGGAGTACAGAGACATATAGTGTCCTTGGGAATATCTATGCCAGCTGTTTGCCATTTCCAAGATTAAAAATAAATAAATAAATAAATAAAACATTTTTTAAAACTTTCTAACTTGTGATCCATGATCAAGGCTGATTAGTGTTTGCAGAAGTGAGCAAATCAGTTACCAGAAAGAACTAAACTTTCCCAAATATATCACACTTCATAAATGGTTAAAAATAGCAGTGATTTTCCCAATCTGTAGAAAGGACTTTTAATATAAAATAGTTATTTGAAATTAACTTTCATAATTAGTACATTATTAAATTGTAATAATGAGTAAATTATAATTATTTTACCTGAAACACTCTGTCTGTTTGAATCTGAGTCCCCATTGCTTGTATTGGAGTTACTGGGAGAATTGTTGTCCACTCCACCCAGCAGAGGGCGCAAGTGACTCACAGAGACTTGCTCGATGAAGGATGTTCCATACTTCCGAAAATACCACCATTCAAATATCTAAATCAGATGGGGGAAAAAATGTAATTACTTGGCTTTTAAAGTTAATTCTACTGCCACTCATATTTACAGAATATAAACTTAATACCAAAGCATATTTTGGATAAAATATTTGTTATAATTTATACAGTGCTATGTGGTATATTAGATTTCCTATATAAAACAGGCAAAAGAAAGAATGGGTGGAAATATGACAAGGAATGTGGACAAATGAAATAATAGACACTCTAACATTTGAATGGGAAGCACTAAAGAGAATAGTGAATGATCATAAGGAAGATGTATCTTTTGGGTAGAATTTGAATTCAACACATGGGGAAGGAGACTAAAAAAGAAATCTAATGAGCTATGGATAATTGGGTATTTCCCAAATAAGAAATTAGTTTAAATGGCTGTTTTATTTCTATAGTTCTGTGAGTCATCCATGCAAATTATATTTCATTTTATATTTCCACTTATATCAGAGAAAAGCTTCATACATATAAACTTACAACCAGCAGTGATCCTACAAATGAAAAGAGCAAGAACCACCAATATGAGCTGTTCCACAGATAGGGAAGAAAAGGATTAAGCCAACTTTGAATGTATTGGATATATTCCAACTGTCAGGAAATCAAGGATGGGACTTCTATTTTACATCTCCCCACTGGAATGTAAGATCCTAGGCTTTTTCCACTCCTAGGCTGATGCAGTAGAAGTAAGGGAATTATTCTCACTCACACACACTTATTACTGCAACTATAAAAGCACTTCAGGCAATGTGATGATTCTAGAGTGGACACTTAGAGGTGGAGATATAGTATTAAATAGAGGATGACTGTTAAGCAAATTCACAGAAGCTTCAATACGTAATTTCCAAGAACTTGTACTCAATACGACAGGGATGAAAAGCCATTTTTCAATTAATAATTTCATAAAAGCTACCATTATTTAAAAGATTGGTGCACTGATTTTTTAAAGCGACAATGAACTCCAAATTTTGATCAACAAATGCCCTGTCTTACATATTGGTAAACATAATCAGAACGTCAAGTATAAGGTAGGTGGCGTTGAACTAGCTGATGACCCTCAATATGTCAAGGACCTAGGTGTGCTTATCTCTGATGATCTCTGTTCCAAAGCTTATTGTAAAGCATTGCCAAAAAAGCATTAAGAG
>JANHFJ010004426.1:343762-357835 GCA_032468195.1 Cerberus rynchops | reverse complement strand
TTTTATCAACTGCTCCCTCAAAATAAGCCAGAGAATGATATGCAATTTTCAACTCTGTCCCATTTGTGAAGCCTAGAATCTTGAGAATTTAGAAGGTATTTGGTATTTTCACTGGTGTCTCTTTTTTAAAATCAACAGCTGTTTCAGAAAAAAAAAAAGTAATTCACTGCTGTGAAAATCCTCTACTATTTGGATGTTTTACATATCTGTGTTTTTATTGATTCCAGCTGTCTAGGCTTATACAGAGGAAAAGAATTTGTGTATAATTACTTTAAATGAATAAATTCTCACCATGTCAATGGTGCCATCAGAGCTCTAGGCTCCTTGTTATCCAATGTTATTTGCTACTGTAATAACTGCAGGATGTGAAGAAGTATCTTTTTTTTCTTTTTCTTCCTAGGTGCTTAGCTTGTATAACTCAATCAACCCAGAAGCATCTGCATCTCCATGCTGTGTATCCCAGGATCTGGAACCCCTCACTATCTTGTATTACATTGGCAAAACACCCAAAATTGAACAGCTCTCAAACATGATTGTAAAGTCTTGCAAATGCAGCTAAGGATGTATAGGAGCATTTTGGAATATGTATATTTTCCCCCCCTCTGGAAAGAAAGGAAGAAAAAGAAACATACAAAAAGAAGGAAACAAAAAAAAAATACATCATCCATGGTTTTTAAAAAGAAAAAAAGAAAAGAAAAGAAAATGGTACTAGTCTGAATGGACTGAAACTTGGTTTCATTGTTTTGTGTTTTGTTTTTAAACAGTCATCTGATGCAAAACCGTGAAGCCTTATCCTACATTTCATCTACTTGGTTAGTGAGATAGACATGAAGCATTTTTAGGAAAGCAGAAATACTAACAAGAAAGAAAAAAAGAATGAAAGAAAACCTTTTTTAAAAAATAAACACTGGAAGAATTTGTTAAAGAGTTCTTATGTGAAAGGAAAAAAACAGGAAAAACCCATTAAGTGGAGTTGCTGTATCTATCCCGTGGCTTACTTGATTTTTATATTGTTATGCCATAGATGCCCTATCTGTTCCTTGTAGTTTTTAGAATTAATAGTGCATTATTTATTTTTGTGTAATGCTATCAAACAAGAATATGTATTGCCCTAGGGGTTCTGGGGACCGACTAGAAAGACACAAAATGTTCAGACCAAATAAACAACTAAAATGTGTTTAATAGCTGGGGAATATGAACTCAGAAATAGCCTGAAAACAATAATTAGTTTAAACCCAATTAAAACAGAACTCTGTTATTACATCATTAAGAAAACCTACTATAAAAGAAAAGCCACACACACCTTATTTTCTTGCAGAAAGTCTAAGAGGGCTTCTATGTAAAGCCTCATACCATTGTTGTAATACTGAGGAGGTTATTAAAGGACATTTTGTTTTTGTCTCAAAGACAAATCTATTAAGTTTAAAACAACAACTGTAAATGAATAAACTGTCAATTTACTAAGCCAGTGAAATATTTAACATGTACTGGTCTCATCTTCAGACCCTAATACGTTGCTGTATAGCTATGCTTTGAGATTGTTTTTGATATATGTAACCACACCTATGATATTAAAATAGGGTGGATAGTAAGAAGCCAGCTAAATTGGAAACATATCTGTAGATCTCTATTGTAAACTATTAAAAAAATAAGTACTTTATGTGTAATGTGTAAATTTTCACCATATTTTTGTATTCTGTTAATACTGTCAACTCTGAAGAATTTGAATTTGGGGGCTCTTGTTGATTACTCAGAATCATGTGCTTCCCTCGAGCTGGCCAGTATAAGTAGAGTCCCCTGTACTTTTAACTTGCACTACAAATACATGTTTTATAATATTTGCTATACATGCCTTTTGTATGTTGTTTTTCATCTCTATGATGCAAGCTACTTTTTTTTTCCTTTCAGTCTGTATATAGACAGAGGGATAGATTTAAATATTGTTTTGTATGAAATGTATGTATCTTCAAACATCTTAAAATTTTAAACTTTCACACACACACATTTCTGAAGATGGATGATGGGATGAGACTGGAGTCTGCCTTTGATTGCCTTGTTCTGCTCACAGGCAGTTAGTCCAAAGAAAATGCTAGATCAAAAGGCAGAAGTGAACTTGGCAATCATGATGGGCCTGTGCATCATTACAGAAATCAGCAAAAGCTGGTTGTATGTGCAACTTCACTCTTGTCCTGGGGCACAGCAGATTGAGTATAGAAGTATTTGTCTCTATGTTTTAAAAAAATCCATTAATAATTACTACTACTACTACTACTACTACTATTACTACTACTACTACTGTTGTGTTGGAAGCACCAAAGCACTTCTGGGTTGAACAGTGGCATCACTGTTGCCAGGAGACACCAAGTTGGAGCTGCCTTTCATTTCCCCATTAAATTGCCCACCAAAATGATACCTATTTATCTACTTGCAGTTGGTTGTTTTTGAACTGCTGGGTTGGCAGGAGCTGGAGCATGTGTCACCTTGTCCCGTGGCAGCAACTGGGCTTTGAACATGAGCCTGCTGACCGTAAGCCCAATGTCCTAACCTTATGAACCATCATGCTCCTTCATTAATTACATAAAAGAGTACTGTAATAGGGTCAGTTAAATTCCAAATTAAAGAAAGGAAAGGCCAATGCACTGTGTCTATTCCAAAATAGTAGACACTAAGAAAATGGTAGTATCAGTGGCCAGTTTCTTGGTGCAGTGCAACTGAAAGTGAAAGCAACTGAAAGCAGTGAAAGCAACTGAATCTTATCTTCTCAACAAAACCAAGGATTTGGGAGTATAGGGATTTATTAAAGCTTACGGGTGATCTTTCTAAGCCGGACCAAACTGTACGTGCACTGCTTATTTATATATACAGATATACAATGAAAAAAACTTGCTTCTCAACATGTGCTCCCCACAGCTGGATTTACGTATTCTGGAAGTCATAGTATGGTGAAGAAAATCATGTTTTATACTGATTCAGTCAAGAAATATTATCTTTTGATGATTGATGGTTTATTTTTCCCAGAACTATTAAGACTGGAACAGGAACACAAGTTATCAGGTATATTGATTTGTACACCAAGGTAATCAGTCCCCAGTTTCTTTTCTTGAATATTGTAATTTAATGCTACCAAAAGTAATATTAATACAAACAATTGTTACATGTTTAATTTATTTAATTTTTTTCCCCAAACTGGTGGCTTTAACTCCCATAAATCTCACTCACCATTAGCCAGACCTTTAAGTTTTATTTAACGGAATCTTACTCCTAAACAAAATATCCAGGATGTAACCTAAATTGGATTAATCCTAACCCTGATTACATTTAGTCTAAATTGAATTGATTTAATTAGAATTCACATTCAGAAAGAAGGGTATTTGTAATGATACTTGATGAATTCAAATCATTGCTAACATTATTATCAAATCATTATCTTACCTGAAATCAGTAAACTAATTACAAAATTGTCTTTCTCAACCCACAAGCTTCACAATTGATCTATAAGATCAGGCATTATATTTATATTGTTCTGATAAATTTTGGGCTTTTTTTCATTAAAAGAAATCATAAGCATCCATTTGAACATCAGCTGTCATACATTTTTAGATGTTCCTTGTATAAAAAAAGATTGGTTAGTCATATTTTAATTTATTCTGCTTTAGTATGTATCAAGCATGTTAATTAAATGAAAATAAACATTACAAAATATAGGAGGAAGCACGATTTTGGTGTATATTTTATTTGGAAGTGGGGAGCAGCAATACAGAGGTGGTGATTTGGGGCTAAAATTGCCCTCTAGCTATTTCTGTCTCACAATGCTATTAATAGTAAAGAGAGCCTCCAAGATAGCCCAGCAAAGGGATTTTGATGAAAATTATACATGGACCCAATTCAGATTGGGGACACATTTAAGATTAGGTCCTTATTTCCTTTTTTCATTCAAATAACTGAGGCCAAACGACAATTAAGGAAAATATTTGTAGCGCAGTTGAAATGAGGGATCCTTGGAGCTCTCTAAGCTTGGTTGTTTTCATTACCCTAACTAGGTAATATCAGCAGTGATAGAAGCCAGATATTTTAGAACAAATAACATAATATATGTTTTGGTCCAAAATAAGTTTTTTTGTTTTCATGCATTAATGTGTGTTTTACGATTCTTACAATAAAAACAAAAATTGCTATCTGAGATATTATTGTAAACCTGCAGCTGAAGCAAATACAGGAGAGTATTTGTAGGTAAGTGTGAAAGCATTTCAGAATCAGAAAAATGAGGCGTATGCCACAACAAACTGAAGTTTTTCTTTTATTCTAATCCCTGGAAAAATTATATATATAATTATATATAATTTTCTTAGCAAGTTTCCAAGAGAAAGAAAAATTATAATAGTCCAAAATAAGTTTTTGTAGCACAGATAATTCAGATAAGGAGAACACACCAAACAAATTGAAACTCCCTTACATTAAACTACTTGTCTAATGACAGTGTCAGTGTCTCTTCTAATTGGCAGATAGTTTTCTTTCTGTAAGTTATTTATCTTTAAATTTATAACTGAGCAACACCTTTATTAGGAACAAGCCATAAAACTCAAAGGGGTATGGACTATTTGAATTCCCTTCAACTTTTAATCAGGCAAGATGTTAGAAAATGGAAAATAATACTCAAGAATATCAAAAACGAGGGCATATGTTTCAGCTGCAAGACCTTATTCCACAGTATGTCCCAAAAACATATCTGTGTACCATATGTGTTTTCAAGGACTATTGAGTTCACTGTAACATACTTCTAGATAGTATTTAGAAATGTACCCTAAAACATCTGCAAACAAACTCCACCACCATCATATTTAATTATAGCCAAGCTCCACAAATAAAAGAAAGTGCAGAGAACAGTAACAAGGATGATTGGGGACTGGAGGCTAAAACATGAAAAGTGATTGCAGGAATTGGGTATGTTTAGTTTAATGAAAAGAATTAAGGGTGGTAGATAGCACTGTTTCAATATGTAAGGGGCTGCCACAAAGAAGGGGGGGTCAACCTATTCTCCAAGGCACCTAGAGGCAGGCAAGAAGCAATGGGTCAAAGAGACAACCAACCTAGTACAAAGGAAAAATTTCCTGATAAATCAGTGGAACAACTTGCCTCCAAAAGTTGTGAGTGCTCCAACACTGGAGGTTTTTAAAAAGAGATTGGACAACCATTTGTCTGAACTGTTATAGGGTTTCAGGGGGTTGGACTAGAAGATCTCCAAGGTCTCTTCCAACTCTGTTATTCTGTTACTCTGAAATAAATGATAGTTCTCTTATGAAAAGGCTGCCACCTCCATACATAGGGAGCTCTTTTGACACTGTTAGAGCTACGCCTAACAACAATATCCTAGATGTTTTATTGATTACAGTAATCGTTGTTTGCTATATGTCTTACTCAATTTTTAACAGTGATATTGCCAAGGCAGCATGTATAGTATAAACAATAAAATTCCATACACTTAGCAATGGCAAATACCATAAAAGCTTTTCCAATAAGAAAAGAATACAGATATGTTTTAAAAACTTTTTTTAAATAATCCAAGTTGGAACTAAAATGCTCTTCCTTGGGATGGAGTCTCCCCTACTCATAAAAACTAGTTACGATCTGTTTACATAATGTGAGGCAGCAGTTATTTAATCAGCAAAATCAGTGACTGTGTCATGCAGTTCAGAAAAGTGTTGCAAACCATCTTCAAATGTATACAATTAAATGGCAAAGCTTTTTGAAGTTTCAAGGTCCAACCTCAAAAATGCCTTTTTTTAAAAAAGTTATTTCAGATGGAAGTGCTCCATAGAGGGTGGTGGTTATTACTTTCTAAAGTAAACATCTGATGCCTCTGATTAAAATCTCTCTGGCATAAGAGTTTAAACATAAGTAATACAACTTTTTGAATCATTAAATAAGCAGCAACAAGGGTTGGTCCTTTTTATTATGATGAAAGTGTCATCTACATAAGCAGAATGTATACTAACTTAATTCTTTTGTATTTTACCTTTCCTGCTAGCTACATGGAAACACGGAGACATTTATAAAATTATGGACACTTTGAGTCCATAAAAATGAGTCTCACAGGCCAGGTAAAGGCACAAAAACATCACTTTAGCTAATAGAAAACTGCTGGGTAGAACATAGAATATCAGAGTTGAAGGGACCTTGGAGCTCTTCTAGTCCAACCCCCTGCTTAAGCAGGAAACCCTATAACCATGATGGCGAACCAATGGTGTGGGTGTCACAAGTGGCGCACAGAGCCACCTTGCTGGGCACACAAGCTGTCAGCCAACTTACTTCTAACTGAGCATGCACATGTGATTGTGCATACACCCATGTGCGATTGCAGAGACCCAGCTGGTCTTCGGGCCTCCGTTGTGCATGTACGTGATTGCAACAGGAAATCCAGCTGGTCTTCTGAGCTCTCCTGTGCATGCACATATGATTGCTCATGTGTACATGAGTGCCTGTGTGCAGTGTGCATGCATTGCATGTGCAAAAGCTGCATGGATGCGTAGACAGTGCGGTTGCACATGCAGTGCACATGGAGGAGCTGCACGCAAGTGTGGATGGCACATGCAAAGCATGTACTTTTGGGCACTTGGTAAGTAAAAGGTTCGCCACAACTGTCCTATACCATTTCAGACAGGTGACTGTCCTGTCTGTTTTTAAAAACCTCCAGTGATGGAATACCCACAACTTTTGAAGGCAAACTGTTCCTCTGGTTTATTGTTCTCACTTCAGGACATTTCTCATTAGTAGTAAGTTGGATCTCTCTTTGATTAGTTTCCATCTGTTGTTGCCTTTAGGTGCTTTGGAAAATAGGTTGACTTCCTCTTCTTTGTGGCAGCTTTTCAAATATTGAAACACTGCTATCATGTCTCCCCTGGTCCTTCTTTTTACTAGACTAGTCATACCCAATTCCTGCAATCCTTTATTATATATTTTAGTCTCCAGGCCCCTAATCATCTTTGTTACTCTTCTCTTTTTCTAAAGTTTCAATATCTTTTTATAATGTGGTAACCAAAACTGGATACAATATTCAAGCATGGTTTACTAAGGCTTTGTAAAGTGGTATTAATATTTCATGTGATCCTACGCTAATGGAGTTTAGGATTGTTCACTGGGATACCAAGATCCCTCTCACAGTTAATGCTATTGAGCCAGGTTTCACCTAATCTGTACCTATATTTTTGGTCTTTCTTTCCTAAGTTTTCTCTACATTGAATTTCATTTTGTTGAATAGGGGCCAATGTTCAATTCTGTTAAGTTCTATCTAGATCTTGAGCCTATCTTCTGGAGTGTTGGTTATTCCTGCCAGTTTAGCGTCATCAGCAGTTTTGATGAGTTCCCCTTCTATTCCCTCATCTAAATCATTTATGAAGCTATTTATGAAGAGTATTGGGCCAAAAATGGAACCTTGGAGAACCCAACTGCTTACGTGCATGTAATTCCATTAAGAATTATACATTGAATATGTAATTCAATGTCAGCTAGCTCTCCAACATTTATTTGAAGCTGCAAGGATATTTTGGGCCGCCTTAGCTTAGCTTAGCTTTTGGAAAGGCAAGACATAAGAAAGATCACAAAGCATAATCAGAAACACAAATGTTGCTTGTAATGTTCCTTTGCTTTGTGTTCTGGGTCCTTTGCTTTCACTGTTAAGTGAAAAAATATATAAATAAAAACTTCATATTAAATAAGATTTAAAATCTGAGATTTCCAAGGGAGATAATCAACAGCCCAAAGATCTTACTGGATTCCAACTGCCAAGAATAGAATACATGATAAATGTTTTTGAGGTCATGTTTTGTTCCTTTTCTTATATAGAAATAGAAATATGAAAATAACTCCATTATTAACTGGTATGCACAAACAGTTAAATAGCAATAGCACTTAGACATATATACCACTTCTTAGTTCTTCACAGTCCTCTCTAAGCAGTTTACAGAGTCAGCATATTGCCCCCAACAATCTGGGTCCTCATTTTACCAACTTTGGAAGGATGGAAGGCTGAGTCAACCTTTAGCCACTCAGAATCCAACTCCTGGAGTGAGCAGTGAGTTGGCCTGCAGTACTGCATTCTAACACTGTGCCACCTCAGCTCTTAAATATACATTATTAAAGAAGGCTGTTTATGCCAAATTTTTAGCTAGACTAGTTTCTCTTTTGTTTATCTTATACAGAACATTCTGTCTATATTGTCTGAATAATAACATGGTTAATCAAAATAGATATTCAGAAGGGGAGGAGGCAGGGAGGAAACACATTGTATACATGTATTAGGTTATTTTTTAAAAAAATATATATCCAAAATCTGAATTTTAGATCAGAAAGATGAGTATCAGGAGCCATGAGTTTGGGGAGAAAATAAATGATGAGGTTATGTAATTATATGTGGTTATAAAGTAGATATGAAGTCATGTAGTTGGCTTGTCAGAAGGTATGGGTGTAACAGTAATTTCTCCATCTGTATAAAAATAAAATTAAACTGAACAGAAAACTGATGAGAACTCTCAATCAAATTGGGTACGCTCATTTCATGAAGTAACCTGCTGGAATCTAAGAGCAGTTCCCAGGGGCATGAAGTAACCCATGTGGTAGTGCTCCAACAATCTAATCTTGCTTTTGAATGAACTATTCAATGCCAAACCAAAACGTTGGCAGGAGAGAACCAATGACCACTGTTTCCTGGGTTTTTGTGCAGCATGCACATATGTCAGCATAACTTACCTTTTATAAAGCATTTCCAGCTTCAGGCCCTTTGAAAGTTTGGCTGTTGCTTCAAATAATGAAGTAATCAAATCTCCAGAATAGGTTATCTAGTACTACCAGATTGGAGCTGCAAAACTCTAGATGACCAGTATATGGTGGCAAAAAGTTAAAGCTTTCTTATTTCTATCCTTCCATCTAATGGTCATACTGATTTCTGCAGTCATATCTGGTCATGCTTGAAGCAAAAAACAAAACAAAAACCTTCCCCCTGCTACCATACATATTACACTTTGCTTTATTTTATTTTATTTTTATTTTATTTATTAAATTTTATGCCACCAATTTCACTGTTGAGTGTCTGTTTATTTTACTTTCAATGAAATCTTATTTTAACTCAAGGGGAAGAATCTATCATCCCATCTGAGCAGAGCTGATCACTTTAGAGCTGTAGGACAAGGTAAGTGGAATCCACTGTTCCTACATTTGAACATCTCTTTTGCTCCCAGCATCTTCTTTTTAAGGTACTCACCTGTCTACTTAATGCCAGGGTTGGTCCTAATAATTTTTTAAACATTACACTGTTATTGCTTCTGGTTGGCAACACTGTTGAACTTTTAAATTTCATTTTGAAATTTATGTACCACTTCAGTCCAGTCAAATTCTTAATAATTTATGTTATAATTTTTGTTATAATTCTATATAACAAAATACAAAAGTAATAAAATAATAATAATAATATATTCAATAGAATATTCATTGCACTATTATATTCAATTTTTTCAATAGAAAATATAAATCAATATAACAGTGCAATGAAATTAATCCTGCTTTTGATAATTCTGCAATGAATCCCCAAAGTGCCCCTCTCAGATGCCCTAGGTCTTTGGGAAAGTTGTAAACTTTCTGAAAAGCTGTAACAGGAGATCCATCCTTGCCTTGCAAGCTATTCCATAAGTTGGGAATTCCTAAGGAGAAAGTTTTCCAGACCCAGACACTGCATTGTATCCCCTGCTAATCTAGGATCTGGCATTGTTTAGGCTGGCAGAATTTATCTTGAAAGAGATATCAAAACTATATAGGCCTTTAAATGTAGTGAAAAGCAGTTGAATTGCATATGGAAATTCATTGGTACCCATTTTGAGTTTGAAGGAAGCAGCAGAATTAAATTGTCTGTCAAGCCTTCAGGATAGTTCAGACAAAAAGCACCAACTGTGAATACTACTGTAACTCTACCTTTATTGTAAAGTTATAATAACGGAATCTTGAAAGTCTGAAAGTACCTCCTCCCCTTCTTTATTTTATTCTTCCTAAAACTAGGCAGGATCTCTTCTGAGATGCTTTCTCCATTTCTAGCTGTCTTTTGGAGTCCAATTTCATTTATCGGAGTGTGGTTATTTCCACATATCATTACACAATCTCACTTGTTGTCCAATGAAGAAGGTTCCTATTCTGAGGGAAGTTTAGTAACAAATTATGTAGAGGGGAAGATATAGATGGGACTATGCATCAAAAAGAGAAACAATGAACATTTGATCACTATCCTAAAACCTTACAGTAAAGGCCCATACAGTATGTGTGCATACACAAACCCCAACCTCTTTTGTTTTTGAGGTTTTGGAGGAACTGATAACAATGTTAAACTACAGGCATACTGACAGACACAGAAACAAACCCAAGTGCTTCTTTGAGCTCTTTTTCTTACACGTGTTCTCAATATTGTCACAGATCAGTCCAGAACTGCTTCAGCAAAGGAATGTACTCTGACATGGACGTATAAAAATCCTCCTTCTAAAATATTAAAACTATAAATTTCAGGACACACTATAATTAAAACTTAAAGAAAACTGGGTCTTTGCTTGGCATTAAACCAGCTTCCTTTAAAAAAAAACTTCACTTAGATTAGGAAATCAGGCAGGTACCAAGAACGATATTTGCAGACTGGTATATTCCAGGATCATACAGTATATTTGCCGCCAAATTGCACATCAAACTGCCTCAAAAATAGTTTTATTTATTTGTTTAGTTAGTTTTGTAAGACTGCCATATGTTTGAACAACTCAAAAAAGCATGCAGAATATTAAAAACATAACATAACAGTAGAAGAAGAAACACATACCAAACAGTTATCCTAGGAATGCCACAAACAAAATAGTCCTAGTATACTAGAGGGCTCACAAAATATTAGAGCCAAAAACCTGTTGGAAGAGCCAGATCTTTTTAGCCTTCCTAAAGAACACCCAGGTTGTCTTGAACACCCAAGAACACCTATATGTAACTAGGGGTAATGCTGCTGCAAACTATAGGAGTGATGACAGAGAAGATAAAGTTCTGGAGTTCCATGAAATGATATCCTTCCGTGAGGAGATCCATAGTTTGCTGACCTTATCAAACCTTGTAATATGAGCCAAGACAATTGGGAGAGGTAGTCCTGCTGTTAGCTGACACACCTACATGCAGTATCTGAGGTGCGTTGTAATGTTTCTCCGCAAAGCAGAGAATCATTTTAGGAAGAGAGAGAACAGTTGCTATTCATGAACAAAGGGAACAACATTATTTTTAAAGATGCATAAAATTATGGATGCCCAATCCACTCAATAGAAATGCTTGGAAAGTCTGTTTTGGACAGTGCTTAATTCATACTAATAGTTCCAGCTAAATATAATTTTGAACATGTTTCTTACAATAGTCATTAATTACAATGTAATGTTGAAAATGAACTTGCTTTGCAGACAGCCAAGAAAATTGGAAAATAGAAAAGGTATTTACTTTGCACTCATGAGTGGTAGGTCTATAGCAATAGTTAGCAGAAGCCTTCCAAAAGACACCTGATAAATTTACAATCACATTTCTAGATCTGAATAACAATTTAGATTCCAGTAGCCATATATAAGAAAAGTGTTACGCACATTTAGGAGTGTGGTTGTTTTATTAGATTGTTCCTCTTAAAGGTGGGAGCCTTTATGGGCTAGTTTTACAGTTATAGAAAAAAACTATATACTAAGAAACCTTTCCCAACCTAAATTATGTAACTCTCTGTCCTCATAAGTATAAAACAAAAATATTTGGACTACCTTGTGCTCATATACTTTTGGAAGCCAGCAATTTTTAGGAAAGCTATAAAAAGCTGTAATAATAATAGATTCATAAAATAGAAATATAACAGAAAAGGTTAACGATTGTTTACTATCAGGACAATATTGCCACTGTATCCAAATCAAAGTAACCATTTACTTATTCTAAATGGGTGTTAGCAATATATTTCCTTGGTAAAACATTCGTTTGGTTTAATCCTTTTCTGAGACACCATGGTATTTTTCTATATGCTTCTTCCAGTATATTAACTGAAAATGTAATGTTGGCTTTTGGCATATGCCAATGTTTGGATGTTACAATAATTTGGTCCTTAACTCCAATAAGACCAAGGAGCTTATCAATAGAGACTGTGTGGAGCAAGTGGCCAGTTTGAAATATCTGGGTGTTATCATAAAAGAGGACCTGACATGGGGTGCTCTCATTGCAGCACTGGTCAAAAGGGCCCAGCAGAGATTATACTACCTGAGAGATGTGGAAATGGTGCCTAGCCCTAGTATTCCTGGGGTTATGGATTTGTTTATAAGTCTGGAGATGTATTCTGTGTTTGAACGTATTCTGTGTTTCTGTGCTTTGTGTGGTTGTACCAATGGAGGCTCATTCACTTTCACCGCACACACGTTGTACATTGACAATAAAGGTTTGAATTTGAATTTATTTGAACTCATTTAGAGTGGATAGGCTATCTTTTACTATTTTCTTGCTTATTTTAATTTGTGTTCCTGGTTTGTCTTTTACAGTTACATTTTTTAATAGATTGGGGTATATTTTGTGTGAAGACATGCAAAAAATGAATTAAGTACCTCTGCTTTCTCACTACTGCCCGCCACTTCCTTGCTATCTTCTCTCATGAGTGGATCAATTGTTTCCTTGACTTTTTTCTTGCTTTTTTATATATTGAAAAAACCCTTTTAAAATTATCAAAACTATTAAAATTATTAAAACTTCCCTTTTGAACCAGAAAAAACAAAAACCCAGCAATATGCTTGTCAGTCTGACACGAATATCTGGTAAATTCTAGTATATTTAATAATGAGTGTGATTGTTAAGCACCTAGAAAAAAATATTTTAACTATCAGAAATCAATGTGAATTAAGATTATCTCTTGCCTGCGATGGAATCTTCAGCTAAAGTGCAGGAATTACATTTCTATATAAATATAAAAGTCCAGAAAGAATAAAAGAAAGTGAGAAAGTAAGGAAAAAACAGGTGAACAGCTACAGGCTAGGAAGGGTCTGGATCAACAGTAGAGCCTGGTGGCACAGTGGTTAGAATGCAGGGTTGCAGGCTAATTCTGCCCATTGCCAGGAGTTCGATCTTGACCGGCTCAAGGTTGACTTCCATCCTTCCAAGGTCAGTAAAATGAGGACCCAGATTGTTGGGGGCGATATGAACCGCTTAGAGAAGGCTGTAAAGCATTATGAAGTGGTATATAAGTCTGTGCTATTGCTGTGAAGGGGATCTAGGTGTCTGGTGGACAACAGTTTAAGTAGGAGCCAGCAGGGTCCTGCAGCTGCCAAAAGGACAACCCAGTTATACGCTGCATTAAGATCATGGGATGTGTTAGTATCAGGCTATACGGCACTATTGAGGCCACATTTGGAATACTCTGCCCACTTCTGGTTGCCATAATGCAAAAAAGATGCTGAGGCCCCAGAAAGGGTACAGAGAAGAGCAACAAAGAGGCAATGGATGATATGGGAACTAGGTATAGTTAGCCTAAAAAGAGACGGATTGAGGAGGCCTAGTACAGTCTTCCAGTACTTGAGGGGCATCAGGTTATATTGTCCATAGCACCTAAAGGCAGGAGAAGAAGCAATTGGTGGGAGCTCATCTGAAGGCGATCCAACCTGGAAATAAGGGGGAATTTCTTGACATTGACAACAATTAATCAGTGAAACAGCTTGCCTCCCGGAGTTGTGCTGGAGGTTTCTAGAAAGATTTCACATCCATTTGTCTGAAACAGTATGAAGACTCGTGCCTTGGGCCAAGGGTTCCAATCTGTCCAACCCTGTGATTCTACGAGAATACTGGTTTTTGTTAAATAAACCAGAACCCAGTATCTGTTGAGGGTTTTCCCCACTTTGAGGCAAAATGGGACCTCCAGTCCCTTGTTCCAGTCTGTGTTCAAAATGTAAATACATTGCCTTATTTATTAATAACAGATAACCATGTTTTCCCCCCAAAATATGACCTATCCCATAAGTAAGTCCTAGCTTGATTTTTACATGTGCGCTCAATATGCCCTACCCCCCCCCC
>JANHFJ010004426.1:291055-301142 GCA_032468195.1 Cerberus rynchops | reverse complement strand
CTTACTTTGCGGGGGGGGGGATACTCCATAAAGCAGAGGTCACAGCAGGAAAGGCCCACTGAATGTAACTCCCTAGTTGAAGTCCACTATATCTTCAACTAGCCAAGGTTGAGAAACACTGGTGTAAAGAGTCTCTCAAACTTCCTCCTTATCCCACTCTGAAAATGCCAAAGATTGAACCATGTTGCTTTTATAACATGAAATATGAATGGAGTAAATATCCTTCTCCACACACTGAGTTTTTTCAGTTTTCACTCTCCCAAACCCCTATATACCCATACACATATTCTAGAATTGATGAAAAGACTTATCTATAGAACTGCCCACTCTTACAATTTTGACTAATAAATTTTCAATCTATGTCTGTGACAGAGACAGCAAATCCACAAACTGTTTCTTCCCCATTCCATGCTTTTCATCCCAGTGCACGCTAATCAAAACTCACTTGTTCTATTGGACCACAAAACCACTTTTTGTAAAGTTTATGCAACTCTATAAAAATGATGACTTCATATTTTTAAAAATAGGGCTGATGAAATGTTAAAAGCATTTTGAGGATTTCAAGAGGTCAAAAAGTTTTCACAATTCTTGTTCCTATATGGTATACTATGTGTGACATGAAGGATTTTATTCCTCTGCCAAATATATTGAAAAGGAACTTGGAGAGTTAGTTTTAATAGGTAACATATTTTTAAAGAGAAGGAATGTCCTACTTATAAATAAGCGGAAGGATGGATCAACACTGTCAAGAATTTTGTGGCACTATATTAAGATAAGATATTTGGTAGACACCATGGATTCAGAAGCAGATCTTGGGTCTACATCCAAATGTAATATTTTTGTTTTGAAAAATGTAAAACATTGTTTCTACTCTCGCACATTTTCATCAGTAGCAAAAAAAAACAGCTAAGAGAAATGTTTATAAACAGTTGCTTCAAAAATTATTTTGCTGATTAGTTCACAGAATGGGTATATTCAGTGCCATTTGTTATTATAAAAATGTATATTGTCCAGAAATGGTAATTTTCAAAGATACCAAAATCAGATACTCATTTTAACTGTGATTATTTAAAAAAGTTATCTTCCCACTGAATAGGTACCTTTTTATCTACTTGCATTTGCATTTGCATTTGCTTTCAAACTGCTAGATGGACAGGAGCTGGATCAAGTAATAGGAGCTCACCCCATTGGTCAGCACTTGGGTCTTGAACTCCAGACTGTCAGATTTCCAGTGGACAAACTCAGTGTCTTTAACCGCTGAGTCATCACACCTCTCTAGTATGAAAGTTAAAAATAAAATATGATAACCTCTCTTGTCACTTAGAGTTTTTCTACAGATGCATATACAGAGAATATTGGCTTTTGTGATCTTGTCATCTTACAAACTACCAGTACTATTCAGATAAGTCAATAGTTCACAAGCACAATTTCTTCCTACAGTTGAATATATCTTTGGACTATCAATTACAAACTGAAAAAAAAAATACCCTTGGTACTACAAAACTTTTCTGAAATCCAACTGTCCCATCTAAAACATTCCACATACACTCAATATTTCAATATTCAATATTTAATAGGCAAGTACTACAGATTCAATATTTCAAAAGAACTCCTGTATAATACCAGTTTTTCAGCATCACAACTTTGAAATACAGAAGGGACCAATGAATGAATTTCCAGTTAAAAACCTCACCCATATTTCAAGCTCAATCTAAATCAGATGTATATTTTTTTCAAAGGTTAAGTCTGATTTTTAGTGTTTCTCTAGTGCCAGAATTCTAATTATTAAGAATCATGCTTGGCTTTTCCTTACATTTCTCTAAGCAAACTTAATATTATTCCAGTTTTTAAAGTGACCAGCCCTTTACTTGAAAGAAAGCCACAGTGGGTAAGAGCAGGTTTATGGTTATATTCCAAAGAAAATGGCTCTCTAACTTTGGTATTTAAGAAAATATTTATCCATCCAGATTAAAGCCATTTCTTCCTCAATACTTTTTCCACACCATGAGCTTGGAATCATTATTATTAATGGGCTTGTCCTCCACAAAATGTGCCAGCTCTCCTTTTAAAGATGTCCGAATTTTATAGAAAAGAAAAGATGCCCTCTAGTTGAACTTGATCCCTGGTGGTTATGTGCACAAAATGGAAGAAGATTGCCAATGATTTTTCTTCCCAGTATGGAGTCCTGGGATTTTCTGATGACCTCTGATCTGAGAAGCAACCAAACCCAATCCTGCTTCAGCTTCCAAGCCAAGATGAAGTAATCCAGCTGCTGCAACCTGCTGAGACATATTTTACATTTTATAAACACAGAATTAACACAGGCAGGCAGGGAGATGAATTAGTATGGGGCAAATCCTAGCCCTGAGTACTTGCCAGAAAGGTGGTGTATCAAACAATCAAATAAACAAATAAAGCACCTCAATCCCACTGGCATTGTGTCAAGATAACAAGCAGCTATGCAAGTTAAGACACCAAGACTCACATTTTAGGATGTGAATAGAGAGAGAAAATATAGCTATTACTCATGACTTCTGTGCATTATCTTCATTATTAACCATTTCCCTGCTTATTATATCCAATTACATGATGGCTCAGTGATTAAAGACATTGAACTTGTCAATGGGAAAGCTGACAACCTGTGTTCAAGACCTGAGTGCCATGCTATGAGGTGAGTTCCTGTTTTTGCCCCAAGTCCTGCTGTTTGAAAGCATGCAAATGCAAATAGATAAATAGTACTACTTTGGTGTGAAGGTAACAGTTTTCCATGAATTTTGGCATATAGCCATGCTGGCCACCTAACCATGGAAAATGTCTTCAGACAATGCTGGCTTCCTTGGCCAAGAAATGGAGATGAGCACCAAGTCCTAGAGTTGGGCACAACCGGACGGGGAAAACTTTATCTTTTACTAGGCAAACAGTGTTATGCTTTAAGTTGTGGGACCTCAAAATGAGTATCAACTCAATAGAGTAATTTTCCATATTTACAAATTTTATGAGCAAGTTCAATCTGAAATCAACAGGACATTCAAACAAGAACTATTCTTGTGATTGACAATCAGAATGCTAAATTGGAAATCAGTAAGGAAAAAAAATCTCATTTTGACAGTATGACTTGGGAAACAGAAATTAAGCAGGAGAATAGAAATAAAGCAGTTTCTACCAATTCAATTATTTTTTTCACACATTCTTCAAGCAATTTAAATGAAGTTTATATACATGGGCATCGTGAGATGAAGTACACAGAAATCTAACCAACTATATTATTGGTACAAGGACCTGTAAGAGCTCAGTTATAACAGCAAAGACATTACCAATGAAATAGAAACTGTTCATGCGCAAATTTTAAGCTAAGCTAAAGAACAAAGCCAAACAATTTTCATGATCAGATCTTGAGCATATACCCATCATTTTAAGAAGAACATCCGTGATCATTTTGAAGTCATGAACGTCCTGGATAGGGAACCAGAGGAACTGTGGAATGAAATAAAATGAGTGGTTAAAGATGAATATGAAAAGAAACTAGCAAAGATCAGGAAACAGTACAAACCAAAATGGATGTCACAACAAATAAGGGAAATTTCAAAGAACAGAAAAGAAGCCAAACATTTTTCTATGTTTTTTGGGTTTTTTTTGTTTTTTTTATGTTGTGTATGTTTTTTTTTCTTCTGTATTTTTGTATGTTTGTCTTAAAAATAAAAAAAATCTTTATAAAAAAAAAGAAAAGAAGCCAACCAAGAAAGATCACAGGAAAGAACTTAACAAAGTATTTCAGAGAGCTGTTAGAAGAGGCAAGAAGCAAGTACAATAAGGTGTAAAGACTTCAAAAATGTTTACAGACACAAAAAATCAAGGAAAGTATTTCAAAGGTCCCCAAATTTAGAAGAAGTTCCAATCTCCATTTACCATAGCATGTCAAAGGATATTAATGGACCAATCATTACTGATTTAAAAATCGAACAAAGATAGAAGGAATACACTAAAATGCTGTACAGTAGTGATGTCAACATTCAAAATACTTTAGAAGACATTTCCAGCTTAGAAGAACCTCTAGTACTAGAAAATAAGGTTAAATCAACACTCTAGTCGTTAACAAGTTGGAAGACTAGAGAAACTGATGAAATATTAACAAAAATATGATAAGCAACATAAAAATCAGTAAAGGTTCTGACTAAAATAGTCAGAATAGTCCAACAACCAACTGATCAGTCTAAATACAAATATCAAAGAAAGGAATCAAAGAAAGCAGATTTAACAGAGAGTGAGAACTATCACAAAATATCCTTAATTTCACATGCTATCAAAACAATACATAGGACAGTTCAGAGCCTTACATGGAAATAACAGATATTCGAGGTGGTTTTAGAAAAAGACAAAAGTAAAAAAAAGATTTTGCTGATACATACTAGAGAGCCAACTTGAGAGGGGCTAACTTCATGGCATGTAATCAATCCATCAGTATCCAGGAAGAATGAAGACGGCCTTTCCTTTTCATTAGGCCTCTATAAGGAAGCTTAGATTCACTCCAATGAGCATTTCAAGCTGCAGAGATGAAGGGTTCTCACTGAAGTAAAGAAATGTTATTTGCCTTGACAGTGGCATTTGTATCACCATGTAGCTGGACCATAATTTCCAGTAGCTGGCAGCCTTTGGGTTTTTTGTCAGTGCCAGTTTAAGCCTCAGAAGAGAAACAAAGCAATATAGCTTCTTCCCATCACTCTCAGAAAGGGAGAGTTCTATGTTGCTTCAAGATACAGTACCTCACCTAATAAATTATATGAATTCAAATTTAATTTCAAATTATTTTTAGGAACACGAAGTACCTAATACCATAATAGTTACAATTTCTTCTGCTGAATGAACATTGCTAAGACATTGCCATAAAGGAAAGGGGAAAAAGAAGCAGCATTCAAATGAAACTGGCTTAACTGCTGGACACTCATATTACAAATGACACTCATAATCTGGATTTCTCATTAGAAAATTACTGCCAAGTTCAGTCTCTTGCCAAGGATGATTTAACCATTTGCAGCATCAGACTGACCTCATTGCATAAAAAGAAAGGCGCTAATTGCAGTTTTTGGTAGTTTAGCAATGAAAAAATTGAAACTGTAGAACACATTAAAAACAGCATATACTATATAGTAACTCAATTCTTTTTTCCCCATTTCACAAGTGACCACTGCTGGATGGTGACCACTTTATGGATGAAAACCTCCTACATTATGTGAGGAAAAAAGGAAAATATAACTTTAAATGTATTTTTCAGCTACTATATTCTTCTTCCTTTTTGAATTATATTCCCTTCAGAATTATATAATTCTCTGATGTTTGCTAAGAAGCCAGAAATAGATAATGGTATCCATCTCTACTGTTGAATAAAAAAAAGTCTGTTACTGGGGAGTAGGATAAATTAGACAGTATCTGACAGAATACAATAAAATTCATTAAAATGTATCTATCAAAATACTACAAAAAACCATACAGAAAAATAATAGGGCATATTGATAATAATTTATCAATCACAATATGTTTTCAATCCAAATCACAATGGCCTTTGATAAGAAAATTTCACTCTTCCTAGCAATATATAAATTTGTTCCCTGCAAGAAGTATAAGAGTTTATTCTAGGTGTCCCGATATTTCTTAGATTTTAAATAAGGATCCAGATAAATGGCCTTTTCTGCAGAATAAAGTTTGCAATCAGGTCTGCACAATATCTTCAACCACCAGTACACCACCCAAATACAGTCTTTTTTAAAATGAAACTCCATGGAATCTCCACATATCAGATTAGACATGAGGGAAGGTGAGAATGATTTGTACAGATTAGCAAAACAGAGAGATAGAGATGGGAAGCGTATGACAGAGTGCTGAGAGAGAAGCTATTGTACTGTATGAGGATGTCAGGAGTGGCAGAGAAGTATGTCAGAGTAGTCCAGGATATGTATGAAAGGAGTACGACAGTGAGATGTGCTGTAGATCAAACAGAGGAGTTCAAGGTGGAGGTGGGGCTACATCAAAGATTGGCTCTGAGTCCCTTCTTGTTTGCTATAGTGATGAACAGATTAACAGATGAGGTCAGACAGGAATCCCTTGGATAATGATGTTTGTGGATGTATTGTGATCTGTAGTGAGAGCAGAGAGCAGGTGGAGAAACACCTGGAAAGAAGAATGGAAAGAAGAAGAATGAAAGTCAGTCCTAGTAAGACAGAATACATGTGTGAATTAGGGGGAGGGAAGTGGAATGGTGAGGTTACAGGGGACTGAGGTCAATAAGGTGCAGGAGTTTACTGTAAGTATTTGGGGTCAACAGTCTAGTGTGATGGGGAATGTGGAAAAGAGGTGAAAAGGCAAGTGCAGGTGGGTTGGAATGGATGGAGAAAGGTGTCAGGAGTATTGTGTGACAGAAGAGTATCAGCAAGAATCAAAGGAAAGGTGTACAAAATAGTAGTGAGACCAGCTATGCTGTATGGGTTAGAGACTGTAGCAGTGAGGAAAAGACAAGAGGTAGAGTGGACATAGCAGAAATGAGGATGTTGAGGTTCTCTTTAGGAGTGACCAGGATGGACAGGATTAGGAATGAGCACATCAGAGGGACAGCTCAGGTTGGCTGTTTTGGGGACAAGGTCAGAGAGGCCAGATTGAGATGATTTGGACATGTGCAGAGGAGGGATAGTGGTTATATTGGTAGAAGGATGCTGGAGATGGAGCTGCCAGGCAAGAAGTCAAGAGGAAGGCCAAAGAGGAGATATATGGATGTGCTAAAAGAAGACATGAAGTCAGTTAGGGTGAGAGTAGAGGATGCCGAGGATAGAGTTAGGTGAAAAAAGATGATACGCTGTGGCAACCCCTAATGGGAACAGCCAAAAGATGATGAAGAAGATAAAAGTACAAAGTGAAGGGGACTTCTGGTGGTGACATCAGGGTGGTGCAGAACACAAAGAGAGAGGCTCCGATCTTTGTGTTTCTGATCCTTTCAAATCGGGGACCTTCCGAGGCATGATAGATCTGGAGGACCACATGAATTAGAGGAGAAGCATGGGGAGTAGCAAGGTGACAGGCAATTACCTGCTATGGCCAAAGGAACTCCCTACAACCCAACTTGATTGTGCCTGTCATACAAGATGGCAGGCCTGAGACCATGACAAACCACACATCGGGAAGTGGAAGATATAATTAAACTTACTGGGTGAAAAGTATTCCATATCCTAATAAAGGGAAAATAGAATCCAAAATTGATAAGCCTGAGATTTTCGGTGTTTGAAGAGAGCTTCAGATTAAGTTAAGTGGAGGCGAAAGTGGTGGAACAGAGCTTGCTTGAATAAAGAAATTGAAACCGAAGGATTGCAAGAGAAGGGACGGAGGGGCTGTGGAGTTTGTTATCAAAACAGCAAAATAAAAATACAAAGTGAAGGATAGCCAGGCATTCATAAGCTATGAAGAACTGCAGTTGGGAAGTCTTTTTGGCTATGGCTTTCCACTGCTTACCCTTTTCATATTTAGAAACACCTATCCAACCCCCTTCAAAATTCACATGGTTGGGATGAGTAAATCCACTGAAAAGGCATGCTGAATGTGTGCACAGTTGCACTTAACAATGAAAGGGTTACCGAAGGAACTGGAAGGAAAAAATGATGGAAAGACTACTTTAAAATTGAGTTTGGTAGATTATATCAAGATAAGGTTTCAGCATTATCAGTATGAGTGGAACACATGAGCTGCTGCTGTAAACATTTCATTAAAAAGAAGGACTATTGCTCCATACATATTACTGGAACCAGATCCAAAAATTTCCTTCTGTAAGCTGAATGGATATATATGCTGCAATTAGTTCTGTAAAACACCCTGGAAACAATTTGGTATTTATACTTTATGATTAATGCTTTATATATTGGCAACATTTATTTGGTGCCAAGACTCCATTAGGGGATTTGAAATTGCTTAATGCCCCAAGTGTTGATTACACAGAATCAGAAAAAAAAATACAAAGGCAGGGAGGCAAGCAACTGTTTAAATTATTTACATAGAGCTGAGCTTGCATTTAGATGTACTTGAGATTATGTATTACTTAATAACATTCAATCCACTGGGCATTTCAGTTACTGCTGCTTACATTTGCAAGGTTATATTACTGTAAGATGTCTTATTGAAAAGACCCATTGTGGCCATGCTTCTTTCACTCATACAAGTACTTTAAAAACTTCTGGCTGTATTTTCTATCAGCACTATTAACTAGTCATTTTCGTGCTTGAGATAAGCTCTCAATTCTGTGTCTCCCACCTCCATCCCTCCACCCTATGCCCGATCCTAATTAAAATGTGCATTTCTTGCCTCTTTAGTTGCCTTCACTAAGTGGCTTAGCTGCTAGGACTATGCACAGATCCAGTCTGAAGATGTTTTACAAGGAATTTAGAAAATTCCCACCTTGATATCAGTTCAGATGTTTTGAAACTGATTTTAAAAGTTTCTCTAAGAGCTACATCTATTAACTATTTATCTATTAAACCAATTAAAAATAAAATAAATATAATTCATTTTTGTTATACTATTATATTATACTATATTATACTTTGGGCTTTTACATTGAAAGCATGATTGTCAGGAACAGAAACTACACAGTATGTAAGAGAATTGAGGTAAGCTGTTACATACAGTCTTGTTTGTCAACATATATTGCTCTTTTATAAATTCAGAATCAATGTCTGGATTGGCATCTGACTGTTTTTAAACATTGTTTAAGAGCCTCACTCACTCTCCTTCCTTCCTTCCTTCCTTCCTTCCTTCCTTCCTTCCTTCCTTCCTTCCTTCCTTCCTTCCTTCCTTCCCTGAAACCCAAGGGGAAAAAGTATAACGGCACAAATTCACTCCTCTTCCCACACAAAACACATATCGCTACAATATAAAAATTGCAATAATTACCTGAAATGTATAAATGCCGTATGTTTAACATGATCAGTGTTTGACCAGATTTTATGTGCAGTACTTTTTCAGCATGAACCAAAGATATCTCTTTAATGAGGCTCCCTTTTCAACAGAGATTGCCTAGCTATAGTGAAAGGAAGAGAGGCCTATTTGACCACAGACTACAGTAGTGCAAACTGTGAAGCTAGGCTAGCTTCACTGCTGAAGACATTGCCGTAATTTTTCTCCTTATATTACACCTGTCTTCACTGCCTTAAAACTTTCAAACGTGATTGCTGTTATTCTGGGTGAAAGAGTACCATTGCTACAGTCTGGCATGTCAGAATCTCACACCGACTCAGACCGAGCTATTCAACTCAGAGAACCCCAACTCTGCAAGGAACAAAAGAAATGCACAAGAGAGCCCTATTTCAAGATGTCCCATCTGAATGCTGGAATCTCCGTGAAAGGCAGCTTATTACTCATTCAGCAAACTTGGGGATGGAGCCCTTGAGGACCCCTGAGCATTTTCTTTGGCTCCTGCACAAGCCGTTGACATCATCTTTGTATTCACTATTCATCTACTGCTGCTCAGGGCTTAAGGAAGTGTGCGAGATTCATTTCAGAATCTGGGGAAAGGTCTGGTCAATAGCTTTGGGGATTTTGCTGGGAACTTAGGTTTCTTTTTCTTACACGTTTGGAAAGCATGGCCAATTCCAGCAAAACATGGCATGCAGTACAAGTAAGACATTTTTTAAAAGTTCAGGCTAAGGCAGGCAGATCTTCTATAACTGCACTAGGGCTGCCAGTTCTTAGGTCAACCTCAACACTAATGAAAAGTAGCATCATGGCCAGCAAAGCTAAGAGCATGACAATAACTCTAGATACAAGAACTAATGTGTCAGACAGAAAAGTATGCACACAAGCATGCCTAAATATTCTTGAACAACATTCTAGTAACAGATTGAAATTCCAAATTCCTTTATTAGCTGTATGGTCAGTGTAACAATTTCATGTTTTCCCAGCACGTACAGTACTATGTCAACACCTTGCAACAGTGGATATTTGCAAATAGCATGGCATGGCATGGCTTGGCATGGCATAGATGTAGAATAGAATAGAATAGAATAGAATAGAATAGAATAGAATAGAATAGAATAGAATAGAATAGAATAGAATATTC
>JANHFJ010004426.1:256983-269165 GCA_032468195.1 Cerberus rynchops | reverse complement strand
CTAAGGTAAACGAGTTCACCATGAAAAAAAGTTGTAGTCTTTTCAATTATTGGTGCAGAAAGAGAACGCCTGCAGCTGTTGGGGTAGAGCCTAGTGGAATCTGCCAACACTTTTCTGATGCAAGCACAGATGTAGGATTTAAAAAAAAATTAAACAGAGGAAGGGCACCAGGTCAAATATAAACCTTTTTTTTTTCCTGGGCACACTTTCCAAATTTCTTTCCTAACTAAAATGAAAGGAAGACAAAAAGCCTTTTTAGGGGATTCAGAAAATGCAACTGTGAAGGAAAGGTGGAAAAAAGGCACAAGGTGCTTTTGCATGTGGAAAGAAAAAGAAAAAAAATGGCCTTGCATCTGACACAGCCCTCCACACCGTTCCACCTCCACCATATTAAAACACAATCCAATGTAGAAATTAATCTGCAAACTCAGGGTAGTTCAGTATAGGATAGGGAAGAATGTTCAAAGCCTGACCTCTCTTCCTTAGATAAAGAAAGGAATGTAGTTTCTAAAGTTGTTGTGCAACAATCATACAGTTTTCAGGGTGGTGATAGCTTTATGAGTTTTCACAGTCATTAGAACCAACACAGGAAGAGAGAAGAAAGATGAAGTTTCTTTCAGCCCTGTAACCTTCCTCAGGCTGCAAAAAACAGGGATTTGACAGTGTGGAATCTGTTAGTTATTTATCTTGCAGGAATTAGCATACTGTATATGTCACACCCTAAGAATGGAAGATACAGATATGAAAAACACGAAGATATAAAAGGAAAAGGAAAAAGTTCTCATTCCCACCCTCATGAAATTAAAAAGCGGTCTAGTTCTGGAATCTGGACAATCATTCAATGACCCATACCAAGTAAGGAGCACAATGGCATATGCATTACTGGGTCAGATCATTCTAATAGTGCATGTTCTCAGCTCAGTGGCTTTCACTGTCATTCAGGGCTTCAAAGCAAACATTGCTATTTTGTTAGTAGAGACATGCTTACAAGAGCACAGGAATGTTTAGCCTTGTCAGGAGTTTCTTTGTATACTCTATGGAGCCACCATTGTTTAAAATGCCCACAAGACTGTGCTATTCAAAAATACTCCTTTGTAGCTTTCATAGATTACAACCCTCTAGTACAATATATATTGGTAATGTTCTTCCTGTTTCTGAATCTGTAAAATCCAGAGTTATTGTTTTAATGTACTATTCAGACAGAACTTCTAAGAGAATTGAACTATATTCAGTACAAAGTCATACAAAATGTTGATAATACATGGGTATCGTTAAGCCAGTCACAGGGCCCTGCTACTTATCTTTTTTGTGGTTACATAAATAGCCTTTCTCACAGAATCTGGGGTGATTTTTTTTTACTTGCACCAGACAATAAATAATCAAATAATTGCATAGAAAGTAGGGTTACCAGCTTTCTGCCAAAAAAAAAAAAAAGGGAATATGGTCCTGAACTACAGTAAGTGCTGCATTAATTATTGTTTCATATTCATATCTTTACATTTGTCTTAATTCTAGATTGGTGAACATCCTTATCCAATATTCTGGTCGTGGATCAGAGTATGGATCTCTTTGTCAATGTAGTTTTGTTTCTACTTATACTTAAATGCCTACCCAACCCCAACCAGATAGCCTTCTATTCATCTGTTTGTATGAATAACACACACACTATCATTAAAAAAAGATTGCCTACCTGTAACTGATTCTTTAACCATCATTTGTGAATTTCTTACATGTCTACATGTTTTCTTTGTTTTTGGGGGTTACAGGTGACATACTTCAACTTAAGGCTACCCTCTAGATTGGGGTGTCAACTCACAGTGGTGACCAGGATGCCCTCATCACATCATCATCAAGTGATGTACCACGGCTTTTTTTATCTTTTCACCTTTGCTAAACTGGGGGTGGGCATGGCCAGTGCGTGATGTGTCTGGGCCTGTGGGCCACAAGTTTGACCCCTGCTGTACATCTTCAGAACTGAGGAAAATAGTAGGAACTCAGCTTGCACATGTGTATTTCCTATAAGAAGCTCATGATAAAAATCCCAGGCACTAGAATGCTGCATCTCTGCTACTATGTCAAGGAAGAATGCATTTGTTTGGATTCATAAATGACCATCTGAGTCACATTTATGTAAGCAACCAATTGTTTAGGGTTTTTTAAATACAATTTTTATTAAAAGTTTTAAAAGCAATTAGTTCTTATTTTTGCCTTTAAAACCAATTGTTTAGTTTTAGTGATACATATAAAAGAAGGGAAAGTGTTATAATATAGTTGGATAACATCTTTCCCCATACTATCCTTGCATTTGGTTGATTTTATTCCACACCTTTCATTAAATACCTGCATTGGATATTGACTGCAGAGTTTATCAAGATTTTAGGAACTGTTGTCTTACTCATAAAACCTTAATCAGGTCTGAACCATCAAAATCAACCATTTGTAATTAGAATTAGACTGCCTAGGGGCTAACTATAATCAACAATTGACCAGAGACAGTTTTATTCTACTATCGTTGCTATTTATTTTTTTCAAGAAGGTGATTGGATGGTTCTTGATTTTCTTTTCCTCTGCTTAGTCGGTCTATAACAGCTATCTAAATTTAAACATTTAAGTAGCTATTTAAACTGTTTAGCTGCTTTAATTATTCATCTGAGAACAATTCAGGACACCCAGCTTTTAGTGAATGGGGAAGGAATTGTTTATTCAGCTCAATAAATTGTTTATTGAGTTGGGGTTTCTGCATCTTCAGCCTCTTCATTGCCTGAAAATGAGAAGAAACTATCTCAGTTGAGCCCATTGAAAGCCTCTAAATAATCAAGGGTAGAGACTTTCTTACCAACAAATGGTTCTGTAAAAGTGACTCCCTTCCTCTCACATTAAGCAACAATTCAACAAGCGACAATAACTTGGTACCAATAAAGGAGAAAACTCAGGCTGGAATGAGAAGTCCTTGGTGATCTCTGAGCTTGGTTGTTTTCTTTCAGACATTTCATTACCCAAACTAGCAAATCACTGTCTCAAGCACTGATATTACTTATTTTGGGTAATGAAGCATCCCCAAGAAAACAACCAGGTTCAGAGAGCACCAAGGACTTTTCACAGTAACTTGGGTCAGAAGAATTGGAAGGTTGTATATCTCTCCCACCCTCACAATACCTGCAAGACAACTTGGCTTTTCTACACCACCATCTGAATACATATGCCAAAGTAACCAGCCAAAGTAACCTTGTTAATATAGTGGCAAACTAGTTCCTTTTTTAAAACTATGTATGCAACAGCTTTGATCTTTCAGGAATTGTCTGCCCTTAAGGACACATAAGATGAGATACAATCTTCTATGAACTGCTTTGGAAAAATAGTTGACAGGGTTATTTCTGCTAGTGATGGAATGATTTCTGTGTTAAATGTACACGTTTCCAGATCTAAACTGTTGTCAAAAGAAATCTTGCTTCTTTATAGTCTTGAAATCTTTGGGCAGCTTTGAGTTTGAGACTGGAACAAGTATTGTGGTATGCTGAAAGCATGAATACTGTACTGTAAAGAGAGGTGGACTTCAAGAAAAGCAACTAGCTACAATATGCTTAGTTGCAATATTGTCACCTGTCTTAAGGTGACTTTGATAGTGGAAAAATAGCTTTTGAGTGTTCCACTATTGTTCTTAATTTAGGGTCAGGATAACTCTTATCTTCGGTTAACTCACTTCCTAACAGATTGAAAATCTTGCCTATAGATACAGGTAGCCTTTGACTTATGACCACACTTGAGCCCAAAATTTATGTTGCTAAACAAGACAGTTTAAATGAATGTTGCCCCATTTTATGACTTCTCTTGCCATAGTTATAAAGTCATTAGCACAATTGTTAAGTAAATCTGGTTTCCACATTCACTTTGCTTGTCAGAAAATTGCAAAAGGTGATCACATGACCCCAGTACACTGCAACCGACATAAATATGAATCAATTGCCAAACATCTGAATTTTGATCACTTGACCATGGCGATAATGCAACGGTCATAAGTGTAAAACATGGTCATAAGTCATTTTTTTCAATTGTAACTTTGAATGGTTACTAAATGAACTGTTGTAAATTGAGGATTACCTGTACTGTTAGTAGTCTGCCCTTTAGGAAATCTAATCTGCAATAATCTGCCTTCTGGATGGGAGCTGTTTCTCTCTGAATTTGTTACTGTCACCTAAGAACTCTTTTGCCACTAAGTGGGAGCTGCCAGTTTCTCATCTTAGAAATTTTGATAGTGTAAATCAGGGGTATCCAATCTTGGCAACTTGAAGACTTGTGGGCTTCAACTCCCAGAATTCCTCAGCCAGCAAAGGTGTAAATGAATGCTGACCCACACATGTCGCACACTACATTCTGTCAGCAGTTGGCAAACTATTTTTTAAATACATCTGTATTACATTCTCTTTTGTTTGTTTCTTTTAAGTAGGATGTGTGCATAAATCAATCTGGTTAATAATTTCTTTACTAAAACACCAAATGTTTATGTATAGTTACTGCCTCACTTAAAACTTAGCAGGTGGCTATGAGGAGTTAATTGAGAAAAGGGTAGGACACAGGAAATTAAAGAATAAGGAAGCTTGCTAAATTAGCCAAAATGGAAATAGATAGCCTATCACTTATTGCTAATCTATTCAAAGATGGAGTTTGGTAGAACAGCAAAGAGATTGGTAGGAGACTGGAAACACCAGGAAGTGAAGTGGCTAGATCTTCCTTCATACCCTTTCTTTTGAAATACTTAGAATGGAACAACGTCTCTGCTCAACTAATCGTCCTTCTAATTGATTATTTTGTTCATATACAGCCAAGAGCTTAATGCCCTTAATTTCTAATTTTAAAGTTGTTGAGACCTATAAGTAATTATGGTTTTAACACAGCAGATGTTTGCACAGACTATGTGTTGGTGTTTTTCTTTGCATCTGACTCTTTGTCACTAGTTAGATAAGGAGATAAGGGATTTGAGGTTTAGATTGTATTAATTATCTGTAAGATCTTATAAAGGATGTAAGAGGGAGAAGGAGGATGAAACTTTACAAGAAGGGAAGAAGTTTCAACTCTTGAAATCTACAGTGACATGAAGCAAAGGTTCAAGCTTTGGTCATGCTTTTTAAACATGTTTTTTGTGCATTTTAACACAGCATTTCTTACAAAAGCATATTTCTTGAACTGTCAAGAGTTTTGTAAGAATGTTGCTAATATTTAGCACAGAACTATCCCTTTGCATGTTTTTTTTTTATGAGAAAGCTCTTAGTTGTTTTTTAGCTTTACCTTTTCTTGATTTTATGATAGCGATATCAGATTCTGATAACTGACCTGAATTGTAAGTTTTGTTTTACAAACAGATTCTGTTACAAGCATTGCATCTAATAAAGAGATCTTGAGAAGCAGGAGTAAAGAGTGTAAGACAAGCTTAAATATTATAATATAAATGATTAAATTTTGATGAGTACTTTAATGGTATTTCTTGGGAATTGCTTACTCTCACTCTTTTCCTAGGACTCTAAGGATCCATCTTTATAGGTAATAAAGGTTTGGCCCAGTACTATGTAGTGCTCACCAGGGTGCTGGTACCAAAGTTCTTGTTCTAGTATTAACTAGATTGTTATGAAATATCACCTCTCTCGACTATCAACTCAATCTGACAGTAATAATGTACTCATTATGAAATGCAATCCTAGGTTGCATTAATAAAGAGATATAATCAACATCACATGAAGTTCTAATACCACTTTACAAAGTCTTAGTATGGCTACACATGGAATACTGCATCCAGTTTTGGTTACCACAATACAAAAAAGATGTTGAGACTCTGGAAAAAATGCAGAAATGAGCAACAAAAATGATTAGGGGCAGTGGTGGGATGCAACAGGTTTTACTATCAGTTCAGTGCACATGCTCTTTGTTGCTGCACAGCTTCTAAAATACAAGTATTACCTTACCAGAGGCAGCCCCGGTGAGTAGGAAGGCTGCAGAAGCGCGCAAAACAGCTGTTACGTGCAGTTCAGCTGTTTTGAAAGAAAAGAAAGAAGGGGATATAGGACAGGATAGGGCAGAGTGGGTGGATGGGGCCAAATGTTGCCACTACCGGTTTGGTAGAGCCAGTGCGACCAGGCTGAATACCACCACTGATTAGGGGGCTGGAAGCTAAAACATACAAAGAATTGTGTATGACCTAGTCCTGTGATGGCGAACTTATGGCACACATGCCACAGGTGGCATGCAGAGCCATCTTGCTGGGCACACAAGCTGTCAGCCAACTTACCTCCAGATGAGCATGCATATGCAATTGCGCATGCATGCATGTGCGATTGCAGAGACCCAGCTGGTCTTCAGGCCTCCACTGTGCATGCGCGCGATTGCAGCAGGAAATTGAGCTGGTCTTCGGAGCTCTCCTGCACATGCACATGTGATTGCTCATGTGTGCGTGAGTGCCTGAGCACAGCGTGTGTGCATTGCATGTGCAAAAGGTGCATGCATACACAGATAATGCTGTTTCACATGCAGCACACGTGGAGGAGCTGCACCCAAGTGCGGATGGCACACGCAAAGTGCGTACTTTTTGGCACCTGGTAAGTAAAAGGTTCACCGCCACTGGCCTAATCTAATGAAAAGGAGGACTAGGGGAACATGATAGCACTGTTTCAATATTCGAGGGGCTTCTAGAAAGACAAGAGGGTGAAACTATTTTCCAAAGCACCAAAAGGTAAGACACGAAACAATGGTTGGAAAATCCAAGGAGAGAAGCAACCTAGAACTAAGGACAAATTTCCTAATGGTGAGAGCAATTAACCAATGGAATAGCTTTCCTTCAGAAGCTGTGGGTGCTCCATCACTGAAGGCTTAAAAAAAAAGGACCGGATAACCATTTGTCTGAAATGATAAAGGGTCTCCTGATTGAGCAGGGGGTTGGATTAGAAGATTTCAGAAGTCCTGTCCGACTCTATTATTCTATGTTCTAAATCAGTCAGAAATGCTGAAATTTACAAACAAGATACAAATCACTTGGATAATCCATCCAAGGAAAGGGTTTTGATTACTTACTACATCTAGGAAGTAAAGAATGTTGCTTACAGTTCTTAAATTCAGTTTTCGCTCTCCTAGGCCTATCATAGCTGCCCCATCTAACTTTTTAAATGTTAATTAGTTATGTTCAGGAGGTGCTATTGGGCTAGATCCAGGGAGCCAACCCTGCATCAAATTTTTGGTTTGACCAAGAGATTTGAAAAAAAAAAGTACAAAGCTCTGTTTAGAAGGGAATAGAGACCCAGAAAGGTAATTGGCAGGCATTCTTTTAGAAGAATGGTGAAAAGAACTATACTGATAAGCTTATGATGATGATATAAGCTTATGATGATTTCTTGCAACCTCCACCTCCCTTTTTCCATTAAGTCTCACCACCTGATTAGTCCTGAGATGTGGGCCAAGTGTTTCCATATTCAGCAATGTGCCAAAGACCATGCCATTTTTGGGTCTTTTCAGTTACAATTTTACAATTTTAAGATGACAAAGCAGTCAGAAATAATCTGATATGGACAAAATTTCTAAAGGCAAAGTTGGATTGATCAACTTTAGTCCTGGCATCCTGTTCACAAATTTGGATTTTTCCTTTGTGATGCCCACAGATTGACATGGGTTCATCATCATCCAAGAATACAAAAATGGAGATATGAAAGGGCCCAAGTAATTTCTAACATATAGGTTGGATAATATAGAGGAGGAGAATTGATCCAGTTTCAGTAAAAAGTAATGGCTTACTCTTCATATTATAGAAAAATATATCCATGAGATTTTGTTTATGTTGCCTTTATTGAGTTGGCCTTTGTTGGCCTTTGACCAAATCCCTTCAACTTTAGCAGAATTTAACTGCTGTGGCCCTTCAGAAAAGCTTTGATGTTGACTCAGTGATGATTGTGTGATTGTATTAAATAAAGACTTACCACTCCTGGATCTCCATTTTCTTTGTGCAGTTAGCACAAAGTGCTTATCTTGTTCTGGCTATAAGCACAAATTTAAAATGTGTGCATTAATTTATTGCATTAATGTCAATACATTGCTGATATAAATTCATATGAAGGCAGTCCTTATTTTGCTCAACAGAGTATACATGTTTTGTTAGTTTCAGCTTTTAGTAAGATCTCTTATGAATAAATATTTAACGTTTTGTCTTATGTGTTCTAATCACAGCATTAATTTGATAGATTGAGTAAATAATTTCCCTTTCACCAAGAAACAACATTTTTTCTAAGGAAGCTTTTTGATCTGTTTAGTCAGACATTAACAGACAAAAATATACACTTGGATCATTAATGCATATTTTTATGCATTAATTTATTCACTCAATTTGACTGCCACCAGTCTCAAACTTGCTTTAATGTATTGCATAATTATCGTCTGAAATTTCTATCTTCCTGTATGCAAAGTTTTGGATCAGCTTCCTATAAGTTACTCGCATAAGATTTTCCTGCCCCACAAATAGGCTGCTGCTGTACTGGATGTGCTGTGATATAAAACACAATTTGCTGCAGGCCCAATTCTTTACTTTTTTAAAGCACAAACTACTTTCTCTCCTAAACTGGCCTATCTGGGAACTAGAAAGGAAAACGTTGGTAGATATTTCAACTGTAATTAGCACTGCTTTTCTTAGCTAGAAGTGAAATAAAAAGGCAAGATACGTATTTTCCAATTATAAATGCACTTCCTAGAAAATAGACATTAACATAATTAGATCTACTTTAGAGCAAACATGTAGAATTCTATTGTTTGCTTCAGCAATCCAGTTCTTCTGTTTTAATCATAATGAAATCTATAAATGTTTATTTCCCATTTTATTAAAAAGTTTTATTTCTAGAATTTTCTAAATTGGTTTATATTGTGTACTATTTTTCCCACCCAGCCCATTGCTGGTCCACTTCTTCTGTGGCCGCTTGTCGCTGTTTGCACGCATCGCACCCAGCCTTCGTTTTTCTATCAGAGGCCTTTAGGAAAGGTCTCTGCAGCCCAGAAACGGTCTCTGGATTGACACATACAGTGCCCCACCCTGGCCTCATTTCACCTTAGAAGCCTTCCAAAAAGGCCTCTGCAGTTGATAAAAAAAGTTCCGGATCGATCTGGAGCTCTGTTATCGGCTGCAGAGGCCTTTCCCGAAAGGCCTCTGATGGCAAAACAAGGTGCCACATGTGTCAATATGGAGCACTTTTCTCAGCTGCAGAGGCCTTTCCTGAAGCCCTCGAACAGCGAAATGGAGATTGAGGGTGATACACACAAGCAGCAGCAAACAGCCACAGAAATGGGCCACAATGCATGGCAGCTGTCAAGATGTGCAAGGCCTGGTAAGTAGGGCAGTTCCACACACCCTCATCCTCAACCTAGTTTAACTTTTACCTATGCACCCCACCCCACCCCATGCACCCTAGAGTGCTGGGGTCTTAACTTGGGCTTTGGGAGGCAGGGCTTATATTGGGTACATGTGTAAAAATCAAGCTAGGGCTTACTTTCAGGGTTAGTCATTATTTTTGGGGAAACATAGTAGTTCAAGTACAAATATAAAGCTATAACAAAATGTGGTTACAGTGTTATTTGCTTGTTGGAAGCCTGAATCAAATGAGCTACAGTATGATCAAGGGGCCACAGGGTCTGATATTACCTTTCTGCCATTGTTGGTTTTGTGTCTATATATTGAATATGTAGCTTAGTCTTCTTCATCTAAGGAGGACTTTTTAGCCGGAGCTATAACAACAGATCTAAAAACAAAGAGACGCAAATGAAAGTAAACTAACCATTAAATCTATCTCTAGTCAGCAGGAAGAAATAATAAAACATTATTAGATTTTACATCATTAGGGGAAAATAAAATATTTTTAAAAATAATTGACATGATTGGATAGTTGATAGTACTTTCCAAATTCACCATAACTAATGAATAAATAATGGATGGGTGTTCCAGAGAAAGATCTAGTATTAAAACAATTTAGATAATATGAATTTTTTATAGCCAATAAAACAGAACATAGCATTGAGTGTATGCAACTTTGGTAGGGGTGGTTCCACACTGTGTTCTCTGCCTTTGGAAAAGGCTTGTGGTTTGTGCACATATAGTGTTGCCTGTTTTGAAAACTGAACTATTAGTATATAAATGTATGCTTACATTTGCATTAATTTTATTTAAGAACATTATTTTTCAAATTTGCATTGTTTTCAAAGGAAAGGTCATACTCTTTTTGGCATTCTAAATTATACTAAGACATCAGGGGGAAGTCGAAGACTTCGGTCTAATATTCTGGAACCTCTGATTGATGCTGATAGTATCAACACAAGATTGGATTCTGTTCAAGAGCTCCTTCAGGATGAAGAATGCTTTTTTGGTCTTCAGTCAGGTAAACAAATTCTGCTTTGTAAAAGGAATAAAATAATTTATAGTTAGACTGGTGCAGTGTATAGGTAGTCCTTGACTTAACAACAGTCATTCAGTGACTGTTCAAAGACACAACAGTCCTGAAAAAAGTGACTGATGACTGTTTTTCACACATATGACCATTGCAGCATCCCCATAGTCACATGATCATAAGTCAGGCACTTGGCAATTGACTCATATTTATGACAGTTGCAAGGTCCCAATGTCATGTGATCAGCCTTTATGGCCTGGCATGCAAAAGTCAATAGGGAAGCAAGATTCACTTAACTAACCATGTTACTAACTTAACAACTGAGTGATTCACTTAACACTGTGCAAGAAAGGTCATAAAATGGGGCAAAATACACTTAACAGCTGTCTTGCTTAAGAACAGAAATTTTGGGCACAATTGTGGTTGTAACGTGAAGACTACCTGCACCGTAGTTTAGTTTTCAAAACTTCTGAATGTATTAGTTCATATCATTAATAAGTTAGTATTGTAAATAAGTTATCCAAATGTAATAAGTTAGCAAGTTAAATATAGGACAGGGATTTTTAAAAACTATTTTACCTTTGTTTAATTATAATTCAAGAAAGCCAAACAAATACAAGAGGTTCAGTAAATAAAAGGTTAAAATTACAAAAAAAAAATCAGAGACAATAATGAAAAGGAGATATTAGAGAATTTCAGAAAGGATTTTACAACCTTCTTGGACAATTGATTACATAAAAGAAAAGCAGTTACTGCATAATCACAGGAAAATGAAAATTACTGTCCATTTTCAATTGCCACTGGATATATAATGAACATTTGAATAGCATATGTGATATAGATTCAACTTCTCTATCTGAGCATAAGGAAGTGCAGGAATTTAATCTATCTGACTAATTGTCATCCTAATTGGTAGTATCCCAGTTCATGTCAAAGTAAAATATCTCCAGTGAGGAGCATGAAATATATTTTTAAAAATTTAGACCAAGGAGCAAGGGAGCGATTGTACTGTAGAAAAATATGGAAAATACTAGCTCTATCAGTCTGAATATCTAAATCCCAAATTCTCTGCTTCAGTTCAGTTAGAGTTTAATCAAAGCCAATAGCAGAGAGTGCTGACAAGTAAGGGCTGCAATACACCAAATCATTGTTAATTTGTCTCCTTAGGGTAGATCTAAACTTAGCTGGTGATGTGAGATTCGCTCAAAGACTTCCATTAGCCAGAATTTATACCAGCCAAATTGTGCCATTATGTGTATGATCAAAAGAAATTATTTATATCTGTAAAAAAAGAAGGGGATAGCACAGTGGCCCACATACAGAATTTAATTTTCAATTTTTTTTGACAAAATTAAATGTTTACTAAGGCTTTTGCAGTTCGTCAATTGAGAAAGTCATTTTTGAACCTCGGAAGGTGAAACTGGAGGTCTTTCAAGAGAGAGATTCATCAAAAAGCTGGACATGGGCTTTGTTGCCTTGGGACATAGTAAATTACCAAGGAAATATGTAGTCCTGTTCTCTAGAGATTTGGTATTATTTTCAGGGTTAACTCTGGCTGTAAGTTGAGAAACAGGACTCCAAAACAGAAAATATTTTTTATTGATGACAGTCCACTGGATGCTTTAGATTTTTCAAATTTGTAGGTTTTTTTCCTTTAAAAGCTTCTTATAGAGCCTTCTTTAACAGCCAAAATGTTTCATCTCAGGGAGAATCATTTATTTATTTATTTATTTATTTATTTATTTATTTATTTATTTATTTATTTATTTATTTATTTATTTATTT
>JANHFJ010004426.1:175191-185557 GCA_032468195.1 Cerberus rynchops | reverse complement strand
TTGAATAAAACTGGTCTGGTTTCCAAAACAAATCAACATTTTGACAATTCTCCTTTGTTTCCTTGAGTTGTTGAATTTATTTTCTTGAGTTGTTTATTTGTTATTTTCATACAAAGACTTCTGCATGCCCAATGTATCATGACTCTCAGCTCATTCAGACTAGTTGCTCTTTTCCACTGCCATCTTCAGAGCATTGATCTGCAATTGTATGTGGATACAATGCTGAGAGAAAGGTATTTTGTTGTAGAAGTCAAATGTGAGTGGCAGAGCATGTTTCAAAACATTTCTTGAAGCAAAGTATCTTAAGCACCTGGTACAACCTACGTATACCACATTGACAGATTGTATGTTATAAAAAATGTAATATAGTTCATTATTGTATTTTGTACACATATTTCAGAGTATGTTTCATATTTTCACTCCTTCTATCAAAAGTAATAATGGATTAAATTCAGTACAATGTTTTCTTCTCACATGGAAGCTGTTTCCAGCAGCAAAAAAAAAAGTACAGTAAAAACACAGCAAATCAAGATAATTCATTTCCATGGATTTATATAGCAAGGAAGAAATTGGCTCCTGAGGAACCAGATAATCTGGGCCAACATCAGATAAACATTCAAACTCCTGGGTGGTTTTCTTCATCAAAACCAAACTCTGGAGTTCTAGCATTAGATAATGAAGAATGAAAAATATTTAAAGAAATGCATAAGCAGAAAGGCCGATCTGGATAGCAGGAATTTATACAGCTCTTTGCTTCAGTTGAGTTTTGTTGATACTCTGAATTCTTAGAATACATCTGAAAGATATGCTCCTCCACACTGAAAGATTGGTTGCTTTGATTTTGTACATGTCTGGATTTAGATGGGTCTTTTTTAAGACTTCCAAATGGCAGGGCACAGAATACCCACTTGTTTCATCTCCCAAATATTTGCCTATTTCACCTCTAATTTTCTTTCTACTCTCTCCCAAGGTAAGTTTCTAAGAAATAGAGCAATGGAAATATAGGCAGTCCTTGACTTGTGGCCACAATTGAGTCCAAAATTTATGTTGCTAAGAGAAACAGTTGTTAAGTGGGTTTTGCCCCATTTTACAACATTTCTTGCTACCATTGTTAAGTGAATCACTGCAATTGTTAAGTTAACAACATGGCTGTTAAATTAATCTGGTTTCCCTATTGACTTTGCTTGCCAGAAGGTTACAAAAGGTGATCACATAATCTCAGTGCAACCATGATAAATATGAGTCAGTTGCCAAGCTTCAGAAATTTTACTATGTGACCATGGGGATGTTGCAATAGTCCTAAGTGTGAAAAACAGTCATGGCACTTTTTTCAGTGCCATTGTAACTTCATATGGTCACTAAACAAACTGCTGTAAATGAAGGACTAGCTATAGATGACCAAAACTCAGTTCTAAATAATGGTCTTCAGAAGCTACTCTGACAGTGATCTTACAATTGTTTATTATTTATTTTTTCCCCTGTGATGACTTATAATTATGCCCAAGAAAGAAAAAAAATAAGATCTTATACTATTTCTGTGGCCTTACTCACATATTTTTCACACTGTAATACACCCACATTTTACTGAGGTTGCAGTCAACGAAAGAGGAAGGGGTAGTGCAATGTGATATTTATGCTATTCCTAAGTAAGAACATTGTTATATTCCCAACTAGCATTCCTTACCAATGGCAAAGTAATCCCCCCAGGACTTCAAATCATCTAGGCTATTTTCATAGCTTCCAAGAGTTCTATCAAGCATCACTTTGTGGGAGATGAAAGATGTATTTCTTCCACACCATAACAGGTGTATTTTTTCACACCATAAATGTAACATCAAGGGAACACACTGCATCATGCAATATCAGTTTCAGTGCCACATGTCTGACTGAAATATAAATAACAGTATAATCCCACGGTTCTTTAGCCTTCATCTCAAAGGCCCTAGGCTTGCTAGGTTTTCATGCTCTAGTATAGCCATCGAACTTTGACTCTTCTTGTTTGAGATAATCCAGTCTTAGATATTCCTTACCATCACTTCACAAGTCTCTGCAGCTGTTCATCCCTATCAAGGTAGCACAGAAACTGGCTTATACCAAAATAAGGGGATTTTATAGGTTTTTGTTTTGGATTGTTATAAGTTTTTCCCCTTTCGTTTCATTAAAAAAAAAAATTCAGTGCACATATATCCCTAAATAGTTTAGTTTTGTTTTTTTTTAAGAGAAGAGGTGCTTCTTGAATAAGATTATTTCTATATCAGCTTTCTAGTTAAAGAACAGTTGTACTTTTGAAAACAAGGGCCTTTTAGTTTTGGGATGCTGTTCAATTTTTCTTTGACAGAACAGCACATTTATTGCCATGAGTGCTTTTCATCAATGTTTCTCTTCTGTGAGTTCTTTTATGCTGAAGATCACTCAGCAGATTAGAAAATACCATGCCCAGTGTAGGGAAAGGCCATTTGTAACACAGGGCAAGGAATAGGAATGATTTGAAAGGTTTGTACTCAATGTCTGGTATAAAATGAAAATTGGATTATGAAGATGAAACAATGTTTTTCTGTATAAAACATTTTTTATAATTTTATTGGAAGTCTTTAAAATAAAGATTAAAAATGAAGACAAATGAATATAAAGAAAAGTAAAATTGTATACTTTTTACTTGTTATACAGTAAAAAGAAACAGATTCAAAAACTGAGCTAAAAGAGCAAGAAAAGAAAAAAAAATAAACAATAGAAAAGAAAGAAAAAGATACAAAGAATTGGCTTCCAATCTTCTTTAAAGCAATTATATGTACCGTACAATTATACATTTATCTTTGTCCCTAAAGTTACATTAATATTTCTTTTTACAATCTATCTTACCTAATTATATCAAAACCATAAGTCATGAGAGGGGTTTTTTTTGTTGTTTTTTCCCCCAAAAATTCTGTAAGAGGCTTCCAGCAATAAATATAGTATTGTCTTTTTTCTGGACAACAATGTCAGTTTCACCATCTTAGCAAGTTCCATCATCTTCATCCACCATTTTTCTATTGTTGGTGTTGCCAAATCTTTCTGTGTGTATACAATAATCTCATACCTTATATTAAATCATATATTTTTAAAAATTCTAATGAATTTTTACCAATTATTTATTCCTCAATCCTAAAGCAAACGCTTCTGGTCTCATCTGTGTATTAATCTTTCTCCAAATCAGTGTGTGTGTTTCAATCCAAAATTTTCTAGTTTTTTTGCACATGCATCAAGCATGATAAAATATCCCTACTTGTTCACATTTCCAACATTAGAATTAGAATTATTTATTGGCCAAGTGTGATTGAACACCCAAGGAATTTGTCTTCAGTGCATAAGCTCTCAGTGTACATAAAAATACATTCATCAAGAATCATAAGATACAACACTTAGTGATAGTCATAGGATGCTAAATATACAATCAAAATTATACTAGGAAACTAAATAAAATAATATAATGTTAAAGATACAAGCAACAAGGTTATAGCCATAAGTAGAAGGGGACAGGTAATAGGAAGGATGAGAAGATGAGGCATCTATAGATATTTTCACAGCCCTCTTTTTGTGGAGTATACTGGTCCTCAATGGAAGGCAGGTTGGTAGTAATTGTTTTTTCTGCAGTTCTAATTATCCATTGAAGTCTATGTCTGTCTTGTCTGGTTGCAGAGTCAAACCAGACAATTATAGAGGTGCAGATGACAGATTGTATCAGCAATTCCTTGGGCAGTTTGAGCTTTCTGAGTTGAAGTGTTATATTCTAAACTTCTCTGATGAAATATACCAATGGTACATTATTTTATATAAATTCTACTTAAGATTATAACAAATGGTTCAAGCAGCTTTTCTGGCTTAATCTTTTTTTATAGCTTCACAAACTTCCTTTATTATTGTAGGCCCATTCATAATCTGTTTCTGTTCCTCCGTGATTCTTGGCAAATTTCCCTAGGTATTTATCTTGTAATTTTCCTTTCTTAAAAAAGTTCTGTAAAGAACTCTGCTTTCTTAATCATTTTTAGTAATGCTTAGAACTACCTCTCAGCAAAAGAAATAATATTTGATTGATTGAATATTTACCAATTTTTACCTGAAAGTTTGTTTTGAAATTATTATATTTTAGACAGTGTCTGTAAGTCCCTTCTGAAATGATGCTTCATAGGTTCATTTTTTAAAATTATTATACTAAAGCAAGAAAACCAAGGGAAAAAATTGGAAAGTTGGCCAATTAATCAGAGATGTACAGTATCTTTAGTCAATAATTTGTCTATTAATTGTATAGTCCTAATTCTAATAGAATAATTGTTATTGTTTACCATGCATTCAAAATAATATATCATACAGATTTAAATATCTGTAAAAGAGATCCATTGAATCAGTTAAAATATCACTACTAATGTCTTCAACAAATGTCCATTTATTTAATCTAACTTGAGATGGGTAAGACCTTTTTTTAGTTGTTATCCATCTCCTGGGGACTTTAATAATGTATATTAGATATATCTTTGGCCTTTTTAAGGCTAGATTATTAGAGCAATACTTGAAGGTCCACTGTACTCTTTACTTCTCCTCCAAATCCACATGAAAGCCAGAAATAATTTGCCCTCAGGAACCCATGTGTATGACAACTACATAAATATTGTCAATATAAAAAATTGGTTTACCGACAGGAAACAGGAGTTAGCGAAAGTGAAGACTTGAGACTAGGAAGAGGTAATGAACGGTGTGATTGGAAAGATCAATATTGAGATCCAGGTTTGGTTTACTGTGTTTATGAATGACCTTCAGCAGTTCAAAAGTGCAACTTCAAAAGATACACTTGCTGATGGCACATCATTAAGTGAAGGTGGGAACTTAACCAATTGAAAAAAAAAAACCAGGAAAACTCAGCCAAAGTTACATAGAGAAAGGAAAGCTTGAGGCAGTGTTAATACACAAGGAAGCTGAATACAAAGAATGATACATTATCCTACGTCAATAACACAAAGAGTGTTATGTCAGCTTTTCCCTGACTAATGTCCTCCAGATGTGTTGATCACAGTTCCCAATTGTCTTGATTGTTGGATTTGTTGGGAGCTGAAGTTTAACATATCTGGGGTATCAGGATGAAAAAAGTTGTTGGCCCTATCCAGCAGCAGTAGAATTATTTTGATCCCATGAGAAGAAGGAAGAGATTCTAAGCAGCCCTTCTGTCCTTTTGATTGAAATAAAATATTTTATAAGAAGGAAGAACAGTTGTAAAGGAAAGCCACTAATTACTTGGAAGTGACAAATCAATCCATTTTGCTTACTGTGACATCCGATTTTTCTTTAAAAGCACCAGTGTATTAATGACATATTGCATATTTTAGAAAGTTAAAAAGACAGGCAAAATTCTGACTGTCTGCATCAGCCAAATCAATAGCTACAAATGTTTTCAATATAGAGACATTTATTCTAATTTTTTTTCTGAATGGAACTGTTGAAGATTAGAAGCTTATTGAAAAAAGAATAACAACAGGATTGATTCAATTGTACTTTCAGTTTATATTGAATGATTATAAGACTAGGTAAATAGTTAATTACATAATTTGGGACACCTAATATAAGGAAGGATTTTAGACTAAATTATTTAATAAAGTACAATAGATAATTAATACATGAATTTTATTTTTATTTTTAAAGGACATTGGCAAACATAACATGGTAGAAGCTACCACTTCAGAATTTCAGGGATGCCTGAGCAACTTAAATAGAATTTCTCAAATCTTTTTCCTAAATAATTGTTCTTTGAAAGGCAATGATAGTCTCTCAAGATAGTTGAAGTAATTGAATAAAGTTTTAGTATTGGTTTGGTTCTAAGATTCAGTATTGCTTTAAATGTGGGTCTTTATCAATGCATCTGCTAAAGTGTGCAACATTGCTTTTGGGTGGTGCATATTGGATGAAAGATTCATGGTGCTGTATTCTTTCATGAGCCAATGTTAGGTTCCTCCATGAACCTGCCATGGTCTTCTCTACTTCTTTGCATCTTCTTCACTAAGAACTAAGAATAGAAGGAAACAAAAGGAAAAGCATGAAACCAAATATTATGAAAGATTCAAAAGGGAGAAAAAGAACCAATTCAGAAAGGAAGAAAGTAGTCAATGACATCAAAGAAAATGTCAAACCAACCTGAGAAATTAAGATTGCAGGATCATTGTCCTTGATAGGCGTTAGACAGCAGTATGTATGGTTTCCACTTTTGCTCACTTAGCCAATAGGGCAGATTTGCTGAGGGCAAGCAAAACATGCTCAGAAAAAGCTGCCTGCAATGCTTATGTATTTTTTTTAAACACATACTTATTTAAATTTGGATAACCACATTTGAGGTTAAGATGCTGAAGATGTTGGCTATCTCTATCACAAACATCTTCTGGAGAAGAGATACAACTACTTCAAACTTTCATATTGAATGATTATCAGACTAGGTAAATAGTTAATTACAGGTGCTACTCATCCATCTCCTATATATTTGCTGTAACTACTCACTGTTATCAGTTCATTTAATTAAAAAAAAGAGCAACTAGTTCTGGAAAATTGTGCTTTTTAGGTCCAAAGGGAAAGGAACATAAGAATGAATAACTGAAAAAATAAAAGAGCAGTTGAGTTCATATGAAATCATGTTGCCCAAGGAAGCCATCAAACCTGGATAAGCATTGAAGTCACAGATATACTTTGCGACTAGGGTTGTGCAAAGCTCCAGTTTGATCAAGTTTTGGTTGCATCTGCCCATCAAAGCAGATCTGGAATCAAAGCAGATGCTGTGACTCAGATCAGGTAGCTGCAAAGAACTTTGCTGATTTAATGAATATTCTACTAATTCTGGGGTTAGTCCAGGATGTACAGTTTTGTGCTTCATATCCCTATAAGGAGAATGTTAAAGGGGATTGAGTGGCATAAGAGCTCTCTGAGAGATAAGGCAACCATTTTTATCACTTCATTTAAACCCTTTGCTTATCAGAGCTCTTTTGGGATGACAAGAGTGACATTGCTTGGCCTTTCTTTATTCCCTCAGTTTTCTTTCTTCTTCTATTTTTTTGCAATGTGGCCAGCCACAAGCTTTTACTTCTATTATTCCTGCCAACATAATGGGAACTTTAAATTGGCTCTCAGGTCTCTGAGACTGAAGCTGTCCTCAATTCCAACACAGTATGTTCCCTTTGGGCCAAGCCTTACTTTTAAAGTCTGTATGACTAGGTTATGTTTCAAAATGAATAGATGTTTGGCTAATCATTCTAGGTGTTTACTCTTTTGGAGAATTGAGGGGCAATGCCACTTCCCCTGGGCCAACTTGTGACTTGCTCATCTCTCTGGCATTATTCCTTATTGTGTCTGTCAGATTCTCTACTAGCAATCTAATTAAATATACAGTGTTGCCAGAAAGCTCTAACCAGAAGAAATCAAGCATGACCATTAGGCCCTGTCCAGTCTGGAACTCCATTGAAACCAATGCCAAAGGAGCCTTCCCAGGAAGAGCCATTGCCAACTTACCATGGCAATGCTCTTGGCATACTATCAAATGCTGTAATCAAAGTCAACAAAGCAAAAGGAAAAATAAAAACGTAATTTTGATAGCTTTTTGAAATTGTTTCTTAAGTTGGATCAGGACATTTTGCTTTGTTCACTGCTGAATAAATTAGAAACTACTGTACATTCCTTTCCACATCTCTGCCCTTAAAAAGATATATGGGATAATATTTAAACAAATCATTGCAGTGAAATTAGAGGATATATTCAGCTCAAACCTGAAAGGAAAATCTCATCTGAAGAGTCTTTTCTTGTCCTGTTTAGCTAAACTAGGAACTATCAGTGACTGAATTGTGAAGGGTTATTTTTTTCCTCAGATCAAATCTTTCTGATGTAAATCTTGAAGTACAAACCTGCCTTCTTCAAATCTCAAAATTTCAGCCTAATCAGAGCTGAGTTGTGCAGTCACTGCTACCATTAGCACCATTTCTGTTGGAAAAATACAGATTTTCTGCAGAACTATCTGAAAGAGTGAACTGCAAGCATTTCTATACTTCAATGAGGTGACTGTGAAAAATAATGGTAACCCGTCTCCCACTTTATTTCAAAGTTTTCAGCTCTTGCAACTTAAGAGCTGTAAGAGCTTTAAATGCTGTTTAAAACCTTATTCAGTTCATCATCCATTTTATTCCACAATAGAGGAGGGGCACTTTCAGATATGAAGTAGGGAAATGCTATTATGTAGTTACAACTGATGTTACATTAAAAAAGCATACTTGAAAATAGCTATGCATTTGTGAATTGTTATTTTTAAAAGTACAATTTTACACAGTCTTCTCTTAGAAAGCGATTTTATTGCTTGGCAAAATACAGAGAAACACCTCATGTCTCATGAGAGACATCTTTATACAATTCTCTCCTGACAGCTCAGGAATGGTTTAAAACACACAGGGAATTTCCAGTAAATCCATTTTTTTAAGAAAAACATTTCTTCCCCTTTTTACAGGCACATAAAAGCTGTTGAAAGGCTGCTAGTTCTCCAGAGAGGCTATTATCCATAATGTTCTTTTGAGAAGAATCACATTCTAAATAAGATTATGAAATTATATATATTTTTTAAAAAGTAGGAAGTTTTTTTTGAGTGTATATCAATCATTGGCAAAGGTTGCTGTAATTGTTACAATATTTAGCTCTACAGTGATATTATTATCATTATTTGTTTTTTTATATGTGATTTCAAGTCAGTTTTGGACACCTGGGGACTGCCTGGACTAATCAGAATAACAGAATAATATAGTTGTAAGGAACCTTGGAGGTCTTCTAGTCCAACCCCATCCTCAAGCAGGAGATCCTATACTATTCCAGACAAATAGCTATCCAATTTCTTCTCAAAAATCTCCTATGATGGAATGCCCACAATTTCTAGAGGCAAGTGAAAACTTCTAGAGGCAAGTGAGAAAATAATTATTCTCACTGATAGGAAACTTCTCTAGATTGGATTTCTCTTTGATAAGCTTCCATCCATTACCTCTTGTCCTGCTTTGGAGAATAGGTCCACCCACTCTTCTCTGTAACAACCCCTCAGATTTTGGAAGATTGCTATCAAGTCCTTGCACTTTTGTTCATTAGACTAGATATATCCAGTTCCCACAGACATTCATTGTATGCTTTACTCTCCAGTCTCTAATCTTCTTTGTTGGTCTTCTCTGCACTCTTTCTAGGGTATCAACATCTTTTTTGGCATCACAGTGACAGAGCTGGATGCAATATTCCAAGTGTGGTTTTACCAGTGCAGAATAAAGCACTGGTAAGTATTACTTCACATGATCTTGATGGTATCCCTCTGTTGATGTAGCCTAGAATTGCACTGGCTTTTTTTCATAGCTGCAACACACTGCTGGCTCAAACTGAAGTGATTGTTCATAACCTCTACAATATTTTTGGCAAAGTTTTTCAAAAGTGGTTTGCCATTGTTCAGAACTCAGGGTCTCCCAATTTCCAGCCCAATACCTTAATCACTGCACCAAACTGACTAACAGTTGACGCAGTCCTTGCTTAATAACCACAATTGGGACTGTGAATGTCATTGCTAAGCACCAAAATTGCTAAATAAAACATCACATAAGGACCATGACTTACAATTTTACTTCTGTCTTCTCTGTTAACTCTACTTGTTAGGAGACAGTTGTGAAGTATATAAACAGTGATTATGTAACCGCAGAATATTGCAATGGTCATAAATTTGAGGATTGGTCACAAAAAATTTTTTGTTACAGTGTCATAACTTTGAAGGTCACTAAACAAGGTGGTTGGTACTACTTATAAGTAGTACTACTGAATTAAATAATAAAGGCAAGACATGAGGTCTCTCTGTGTCTGCATATGTCAACTGTAGTTGTCTGAAGAGTGAAAAAAAGACAGGGTCAGTTAAAGAATCCAGGTAAAAGTCCAAAATGCATCAGAAATTTCACAATAGAATGCTAGGCTGCTTATTCAAACAATTAAAACAGGTGTCAGCACTCAGCCTAACTTTGGCTAATCTTTACAAATATAAGGGTCATACCTTGTTAATATGTGGATGGGAGACTAACAGGAAACCCGAGGCAGTGCTTTATGTGTATGTATAAGACTCTTCAGAAGATTTAGCTAAATATTTTTTTAATAAAAGGTTTTATATTTTTTTAAATGTTTACAATTGTTGTTGGTAGCTATCTTTTCCTCTGCTCTGAGCCATGCTATAATTCTCTTGAAGATCCTATGAGGGATTCAAAATGATAATCAGGGTACAATCACAGATTTTGAGAAAGAAAGAAACAAAGACACAAACAAAGAAGGAAGGAGGGAGGGAGGGAGGGAGGGAGAAGAGAGAGAGAGA
>JANHFJ010004426.1:127980-138724 GCA_032468195.1 Cerberus rynchops | reverse complement strand
TCCTTGCTGTCTCCAGCAAATACTGTTTCAGTTTCCAAACAGCTCCCATTGGCTGACTTTCTTTCCATGTCTCTCCCAGTCTATGAACTATCATACACTGACATTTTTCAGGGCCATTATAACCTTGAATGGTCACTAAATAAACTGTGGGGGGTGAGAACTACCTATACTAAGCAATTAAAATAAAAGGCCTCCCAGGAAATAATTTATGGAAAGCGGTCTTGATCACAGGAAAGGGCAAACATAGAACTTGAATGCCACTCTTTAAAGCAGCCATATATATTTGTTTTCCTGAGGTTTGTTAGGTTTTCCTTCCCAATAGCTGCCTGACTCTGTGCAAAGAATATCAAGCTTGGAGCAGATGCTAAGAGGTGTGACAAATATGCCCCATGCGCTGAAACAATGACTGGAACTGAATCCAAAGTGTCCTTGTTTTATTCTGCCCAATTTTGGGCAGATGTTTGTTTGGAGAGGGGAATGTTGTTGTTTCTTGATTGCTGAACTACAAATTGGCAGTGCTCTGTTGGTCTTTCCATCTTTCTCCTAATTGTCTATACAGATAGCAGTTGTTCAATGTGATCATAGAATAGGGATGTAAGTGTTCTATGCAATTACAATTTTGTCCCTCATGCAGAAGAGTCTTTTTCAGCAGGTGAAAAAGGGAGGCTAGGTCAATACAGATACAGATTAACAGAGTTGGAAGGGACCTTGTAGGTCATCTAGTCCAACCCCACCCTGCCCAAGCAGGTGACCCTACACCATTTCTGACAAATGACAGTCCAGTCTCTTCTTGAAAACCTCCAGTGATGAAGCTCCCACAACTTCAGAAGGCAGCTTCTGTTCCATTGGTTGATTGCTTTCATTGTCAAAAAATGTCTCCTTATTTCTAGGTTGAATTTCTCCTTGTTCAGTTTCCATTATTCCTTGTCTGGCCTTCAGGTGCTTTGGAAAATAGCTTGACTCCCTCCTCTCTGTGGCAGCCCCTCGAATATTGGAAGACTGCTGTTGTATCTCCCTTGGTTCTTCTCTTTACTAGACTATCCATGCCCAGTTCCTGCAACCGTTTATCATATGTTTCAGTGTCCAGACCCCTAATCATCTTGGTTGCTCTTCTCTGTACTCTTTCTAGAATCTCAACATCTTTTTTATAATGTGGTGGCCACAACTGGATGCAATATTCTTGGTGTGGTCTTACTAAGGCTTTATAGAGTGGTATTAGTACCTCACTTGATCTTGATTGTATCCCTCTGTTAATGCATCTTAGGATTGAATTGGCTTTTTTAGCTGCCGCTGCACATTGCTGGCTCATATTTAGCTGGTTTTCCACTAAGACTCCAAGATCCCTCTCACAGTTACTGCTATTAAGCCTGGTTTCAGGTACAACAGAATGGGACAAATCACTGCAGCCAACTCGCCATGGCCAACTTTCTGTGACCAATTCACCATGGCCAGCTTGCCACAGGAAAAGTAGCCATAGCCAGTTTGCCACAGGACAACTCACTACAAGAGAATTCAACAATTCAATCAATTGAATTACTTAAACCAATTACAAAATTATTTTATTTTTGTTGTTCACATTTCATTTTGTCCTTCCTTTGGCATCCTTCCTTTAACAATTATATTCCACTGTTGCTTTGTTATTAATGAAACTCTTGTCCCCTGGCAAGTTGTCCTGGGGAAAATTGGCCATGGCAAATTGTCCTGCAGTGAGTTGGCTGTGGTGAGTTGGCTGTGGCGAGCTGGCCTCAGCAACTTGGTTGTGGTGACACGGCCATGGCGAGTTATTATAGACCCAAGGTTATGAACTAGAGAAAAAAAATATATTAGGAGTTTATTGCCACTTAGAGGAAAAGGGTTTAGAAATGGGAGGAACATGAAATATCCCCAAGTATATTTGGAATTGTAAATAGCAGTCCAGATCAAATAAGAAATAAAGCTGAAATAAAACAAACACAAGATAACTGTCCATCTTAATATGTAAAATTGTCACTTCCAGATATTCTAGTCTTTAATAGGTAAAGCTTCAGCATAGCCTGAACAGTCTTATTAGGCCCACATAGCATGTCCTGGAGACATATTGGCTTTAGTTAATGACCAAGCAGTTTTTATTTCAGGTTTCAAGTCCGCAGATGTTTATTCCGTTTAACAGGAAATGAAAAAAAATCTCACTGGGGCGCAGCTTGCAGCTGTACATTTACATCTCCTTCTGCAAAGACTGCAGATCTGTCTTCAAAGGCAGAAAAAAAAGAGTTGATTAGTCCAACTTTGCTAGTCTTTTTCTTCAAAAGCCAATCAAGCATCAAAGGAAGGCAGCCCAGCCTTTCCTTTTGTGCTAATTGGGAGTGTGATGACCCGGGGCATGACATGAAAGCAACACAGCCAGATAACAGGTATAACTTCCTTTTATTGGGCCAACTGTGCTCCCAAATGTCCCCTTATTAGCTACAAGTCCTGGAGCAAAGCTCTCACATGCGCCTTCATAAGCCTCTGGCTGTGAATAGTCCAGTAAGTAAGGTTAGCCACACAGTAACCAGGGCCACCAGTCCAATAAGCCAGGTTAGCCAAACAGGTCAGCTCCACAGATTCCACACTTGTTCCCGACAAATGCCCCTCCCTCCGGCACCTCCATACATCTCAGTCTCCAGGTGTGCCTTGTTAAAGGGGGTGTGGCACTCTTCTCCCTTGTAGAAGGCTCAATATGTGTTGATCTCACCTTCTTTCTTCTCTCCTTATTTTAGGGTCAGGAGGGAGAAGTCCTTGCTCTTTTCCTGAGCTCTGTCTAACTCAGAAAAGCCTTGCCCGGACTGACTTTGCCTTTCCCAAGTTTCCTCCACTGTCAGCTTTTATTCCAGCTCATCGTCTCCAGCAGATTCAGACTCTGATGGGAGGGAGAGGCAAGATAGCACACGCATTTCGGGTTGATGAGCCTAACTAAGGATTAAAACAGATTGTCTCATTAGGTCTTCAGCCACAGAAGTTTTTACTAACTCTGAAATCTGTGCATCATAATGCAGTTCCATGCTGCTAATGGACTTGATGATTGTTGCCTTTTTCTGAATTAAATATAGAAGTAGATTTTGCACAATTGTATGGTGGCATAGTGTTGCATTTTTTGTCCCATAGAAAGATGGTGGTTTAAAAAAATGCTCCATATGCTAAAATAACCTCATGCGCAAGTCCTTTGTGAAGGAAACAAACCCTTTGCTCTTTTTAATGTTCTGTTTTTCCCCCCTGGGAGACACTTTCTGTAGGTTAGAAGGGAAATAAAAAAGTCAATAAATTCTAATGGCAGACTGCTGTCAGGAAAAATGTATGGTTGTGTCTATTTAAGTCACCAGGATTTATTATTAACTCTAACAATGCTTATCCTTTTTGACTTGCACCATTGAATGGGACCTGATGTATATACTCAGTTTGCCAAACTCAGTTTCTTGACAATGGAACATATGTTAATCTACAAATGCTGAACAGAATTCTATTTTAAGCAAATACTATCTAAAGTGAATAACTACCCACTGCCACAACAAAAACAACAACAGCCTAGCCCTTGGGAAGTGCTCAATAGGTGAACAAAAATGCCGAATCCAATCCAAACATCTGATTGATGGTGTGTGGGGAACCATAATAATAACAAAATTAGAAACAGTAGCTGTCAATATAAAGACAAAGCGGTAGAGTGAGTTTACAAGGGTTGAGTCAAGAAATTTACCCAAAGGATTTCAGACTTGGATTCAGGCATCAGAAAGTATTTCAGAGTTAACACTGAAGTTGAGAATCTTTATAGATGAATATTTTTTTTTTAATTCCAAAGGAAATGACTCTTCAATAGCACATTGATTCATTTCCCAATGCTCAGTCACTTCAAAACCAATAGAACATCTGCAGAGAGAAAGTTAAGAAGACACGATTCATAAAAGGGTTAGTTTTCTCTTAAAAGGTCACTCCCTGTAATACATCTTTAGAGCTTTGGTTCTACAAAGTAAGTAAAATACATATTGGAAAATAAGGAGCCTCATATGTGGATCCACCAAAATAATATCCTGCTCAGTACCAGGTATTATACGGTAGATTTTTGAGAAATATGCATAATCGTGAGTTTTCCAGTTTAATTTTGTTTCTATCCACAAAAATGGAATGAGGGGATCCTTATACACATGGATCTTCCCCATGCTGTCTTAGACAATGGGTCCCATTTAGCTCAAAAGGTTTCCCTGTTAGTATAGCAGCAGGAGAATTTGGGTGAAAGACACCCAAATTGTCTTTTAGTTACCTGAAAGTTCACAAGGGAAACTGTCAATATTGCCCATACCTGACCTAGCTGTGGAAAGAGCGAGTCAGTGAAAAGCAGCAGAGTCAAATTGGTAAATTGAAGAGTTGACAGTAGAAGCCACAAACCCTTTTATACAATGACAGCACCGTTCAGGACCATGGACAGTGGCAAATGTCCCTCGCAAGTTTGACATACTTTCCATCCACAAGAAAAGATTGACCTGTCAGAGCCATATCAAGTTAATCAACGCCATGCCATCTACTGGGTTACCCATTGCTAGCTGATTCAGCTTTTTAATAGGCCTTTGTGTGATTTGTCATTAAAGCTTCTGGAGAGACGGAGGTTCTGCTCAGGGTTTATGGTTCAGGTCTAGGATGGCAAAAATGCATCCTAGGAGGCTGCCAAGGACCAATTATTTTTTCCATCTTTTCTGAACTAGTGAGCTTACTTCAATCTAGTGAGATCAACAAATTGCCTTCAAATTGAATGTCTAGAAACAGGTATTTATGGGGGGCCAGCAGGTGTGTGAAATAGACATTATTGTTTGCTTTTTCACATAGAAGAAAATGTCACGCCAGGATTTTATCTTGATTTTTATGTTCAGTCCCAACTAACTAACCAGGGCAATAATTCTACAGAGCTTTTATTCTCTGATAAAAGGAAAGGAAAAGAATAAAATAAAATCCTAACCATTTGTTCCAGGGCAAAAAAAAGAAAGAAAGTCAAAAGCTATTCTAAATTTTGCTAACCTGGAGAAGACACCTGTCCAAAGATGGTGGCAGGAAGAGTAGAAAAGACTGAGTTACTGCCAGGTACAGTATTCTCCTGCAGGAGTGCTTGCTTTCTATCATCCCAACATTAAATATAATTAAAAGGAAGTTAAATCAGCAGGTAATGTATAACACAACCATACTGCCCCACCCAAAGGTTCTTTTAGAAATTCCTCTTAATACAGTGGGAAATTTGCAGTGCCCAATAAACCAGAAATCGATTATTTGAATGTCTAAATTTTATGAGGTTTGGGATTTCCAAACACTTTTAGTAGGCTAATGGAGAACTCCGTGAATTGTACAAGTCCATCCATCACAGCTCTGTATTGTCTTTAGATTTTAACTTTATTCCCTAACTGGGTTAAAAAGTAGCTGATGTCCATTTTAATAAGTGAATCCCGGCCAAAGAAAAGGCCTTCAAAAACAGGTGTCTGTATTGCAACATTCTAGGGTTCAAACAAACAATACATGGAGTTCAACAGTCCATTCATAAGAGTCTGGATTTAGTAGAGCCTTGATACAGTATAATTAAGGGTATCTAAAGATAGATTCATAAGTCCAAAAGGACAAGTCAAGTTAATTAAAGAACTAATATGTTATAACAGAAGTCCTGCATCTCTGAGCTTTCCATCCACCTAATAAAAGAATAAAATGAATATTTGTTTTGTTTCTATGGAAAGCAAATTAAAGAGTTAACCCAAGAGTCTTCCAGTCAAGAAAAAGCACATGCAAAACAAGGCACACTGAGTCAGCTTGGATATTTTTTTCCTAATGCCCCACTGGATCAGAGGGCTAAAGAATACAGAGAATTTATGCTGCTGAGTGTGTATCTTCAAAACAACCACAAAAACTAGGTGAAGGATGTTCTCGAATCACATTTAGAAAGGCACGTCTTGCTTAACTGAGTCACATATTTTGTGTAGGTCTGGTTTAAACCTCTCTTACATAGCAACCATGGCTATTTGCCAAGCAATGAATAAGACAGTTTCTTGGGAAACTGTGAAATTTTGAGAAATTGTCTCTGGAAAGAAATGGAATACAATAGTACTCTATTGAAAGTTGCATCGAGTCCAAATACGGCAGTTCCCTTATTCGCTAAAGCAGCCCATCTTTTTAAGATTATGTGACAAGTACAAGGAAGGAGTAGGAGTAGGAAGTGGTGGAGGGGAAGACAAAAGAGGAGATGGAAGAGATGGAGATGGAAGAGGAGGAGGGGGAGAGAAGGAGAAAAGAAGGAGGAGGAGAAGGAGAAGGAGGAGAAAGAGAAGGAGAAGGAGGAGAAAGAGAAGAAGAAGGAGGAGGAGGAGGAGAAGAAGAATTTAATTTTAATTAATTCTATACTAAACTATTTTAAATTGGTTAATATTATTTTTAATATCGTTTAATATTATATTATTTTTAATTGATTTTAACTTAAACTCAAATTTTATAATGATAATGTTTCTTTTAACAGACAGCTGTCATTTAATTATTTTAATTGGATTTTAAATTGTTTATGTATGTTTTTATTGGCTGTGCACTACCCCGAGTCCCTAGGGAGAGGGGGCGGTATATAAATCATGAAAATAAATAAATAAATGAGTGTCTTTGCAATGTGCAAGTACAGTTTAGTATGCATCCTTGAGATTACCTAATTAAGTTGCAGTTGTTTGTTTCTATACCATTCTTTCTCCTGAATAAGCCTAGTTTATGGGAGATATATGGGGTGACATTTTACAACCTTCATAGTAACAAGAATATTTAAAAGTAAAAGTAAAATAAATAAAAGGCAGAATTAAAGGCAATCTGTTCTTGGAAAAGTTAAAGCTAGAATTAAGTTCACTTGGAATGATTTTGTATACTGTAGTGTTTTTTTTCACACTGCAATGTTACAAAGTAATTCTGAAATGCAATTGTCCAATAGTAATGAGAAAGAGAACTGCTTTTTCAGAAATTCAAACTCAATTTTCAGTGGGGCACAACATTTCAACTTTAAAAGATTTTGAGTTTAAAGCAGTTGGTCTATCTGTAGTTCTCCATGCTGAAAATGTTGCAAGCTAAAATACATTTCAAATCTGAAATGTTTACACACATCTGTTGACTCTATATATTGAGATGAATTTAGACTCTGTGTGTGTGTGAGAGAGAGAGAGAGACAGACTGATTTTAGCACACTTAATTTGAAAGCACATTGATGAGTATGTTTCTCTACCTTGGAAACTTTAAGATGTGTGAGCTTCAACTTCATCCTGCCAGGGAATTCTGGGAGTAGAAGTCTACACGTTGCCAAAGTTGAGAAACATTCTCATAATTTAGGGCTTGTCAAATCTTTCAACTTTCAATTTCCAAACATTGGGGGTGCTCAAAAGTTGTGACATGCCTTGGGGCTTGTAAAGATATTTTGGTTACTTTAATATAATTTAGATGTGCTTGAAAAGGAACTACATAACTTTAACATTTTCTTTGTTTCATTTGTCATATGGTCAGGGAGAAATTCAAATGCAAACAATAAAAACATGTTTTCTTGCCCAGGAATTAGCTCCGATATTTTAGGCAATAGGCATGACTAGAAACTAGTAGCCTTACCTTCTGTACATTTCTCTGAACCTTTTTAAAGAGAGAAAAGCCACTTGTAAGATTTGAAAAAAAAATATTGATCTTCAAAGCCGTTTCATAATAGCTTCCAAAGCTACCATTCGACATTTGCAAAGTACCTAATTCATCAAGCATATGAAAATAACATCAAATTAACCTATAACTTGTCTGGGGTTTTCCTAATTCTAACCATATACAGTAAGTGAGGTAGGCTGGGATGAAAGAGAGTAAAATAGTCCAAAGTTACTCTGGTGAGGTTCAGTCCTCAATCATTGCACTGCCTGCCACTGTGGGATCTTTACTCTGTAGTAAAGATACCTGAATAGGACTGACCTCCAGAAGGCTACTGATCCCTGTACACTAACAGTGAAGACCTTCTACTATCAGCCCTGTAGCCAAAATCTGAGGGAAATGAGTGGTTAAGAAGTATGAAAAATAAATAAATAAAATATCTCTTCTGCATCTATGAGCAAGAGGGTTTTATCAGTCGATCTGGGAAATACTATGGTTCTCAGAACTACAAAAATCGTTTTAAAAGGGAAATAGCTCACTGAGGTTGCACCGCTTGTTTAGCTGCTTGGGGATAGGGAAAAAACCCTAAAAATATGGCTAGCAGCATGTTAGTGGTGGGAACACACAAACTACATCATTTTATTTCAAGGAGTCACTTGTACCCTACAACTTAGCCATATGTGGCTTGGAATCTCCTAATTGTTGGATGCATTAAAATATTTCAGAGCATGATGATGAGATGGGAAACTTAATCACTGCCATGTGTAGAGTTCTTTCAGAAACATACATTATATAATTTAGTGTGACTGGTTTTAGTGTGACTTGCTTTCAGGAGTTAGTTCAGCATTGATGATACAATGATATCGGAATGATTCTAAAGGTTGAAATACATTCATGCTGACATTAAAAAGAAAAAATAGGCGAACCTTTTGTAAGTGTATCATGAAATCATCCTTGGCTCCTTCTCAGGCCATTCTTTTTTTTTTTAAGATGATGCTTCCGTAAGCAAAATATGTAAGCTGCTTACAGGGCTAGCAGTGCTGTTCTTAAAATGGTGAGCTTCTTTTCCCTGCAAAAACAAATGTTGTGAAAGTGCGTTTGATTAATGCCAGACTGCTGACACCTCTAATATTCTTCATATGGTAGAGAACAATTTGTGATCCTGCTGTCAGAACTGCAGAATTGAATTGGTTGGCTCATGTAGGTAAATACATAAATGTTTCCTTTCTTCTTTTGGGGGTTAGGGGTTGATTGATTTTTTTAAGATTGCTTTTTCAAATGAAGCAATAAGACTCGCAGACTGTGTTCTAATAGGCTATTAAACACAGATATTTAATCCCAAAGGAGGATAGAAAATTTTGCAGATCCAAAAATTTAATATTTCATTTTGAGATACTTTCTTCACATGTACTTTTGCTTTCTGGCTGTGTAATAGTTTTAAGAATCAGACACGATCTTAGAAGGTTTGACATTTCTTTCAAGGTCTTGCAACCTTGTGTGTCCTCAGTGCTCTTTTCCATTTTGTTATTTTGCTTACAGAATAATTGGCTCATGAATCTGTGTTATGAGCCTTGTGACCATCTTCATCTTAATTTATAAATTCTTCAGTTTCTACTGTACTTCCACTAGGAGTAATTTTTTATAAAACTATTCTGTTAACACTTCATTGCCCATTTTTTAAAAAGATCAAGTTAAAAAAAAGGTTTTTTGCTTTTGTCCATAATGATGACTTAGCTGGAGACCAGTGGTGAAATTCAGTTTTTTTTACTACCGATTCTGTGGGTGTGGCCACACGATTAAACATCACAAAGCACAGAATTAAACTTCACCAAAGTTACAATGTAATAAGGGGAGAGGCAGTTTCTGTGAGCAAGGCAATAAAGATTAGGCTAGAAACAACTGCATTATTTATAGGATTAACCCTGTAAAGTTAATCTTCACAGGATTAACCCTGCAAAGGGGAGAAAAAAAACAAAAGGAGATTTTTTCTAATAACCGGTTCTATAGGGGATGAAAGAGAGTAAAATAGCCCAAAGTTACTCTGGTGAGGTTCAGTCCTCAGTCATTGCACTGCCTGCCACTGTGGGATCTTTACTCTGTAGTAAAGATATCAGAATAGGACTGACCTCCAGAAGGCTACTGATCCTTAAATCTACTCTTTAAATCTTAGAAATTGCTTGAAGGATGCTGTTTCAACTTACACTTTGGATCCCTTCCCTATCACTGTTATCTGGAAACTAGGCCCAAGCAGCATTAGATGTTGAGTCCCTGGATGGATATAGTGTATCTTCAGTGGAATAATTGTTGAGACTCTGAATTTTTGATCATTTCAATAAGATTGCTGATGCGGTATTTTAGAGAATTAAGTACTCCAGCCTGGCTGATGACCAAGATTGAGCTTTTTGTCTCCATCTCACTTTTCCTTATATGTCTAGTCTCCAGGATCTGATTTGTTTTGTTTTAAGTAAGCATTCTAGAAATTTGCTAATATGGTGAGAAAACCTTCAATTTGAAAAGCAGATTCTCACTAGAACATTACTCAGACCCCAGAGAATGGAGAAGTAGGCATCAGATACTAATTCAGTTTGTCTCTTGTTACACTTAATTCAAATATTCTCACCAATGAAGAATGAAAAAAATGGAAAGAAACAAATACAAGATTGATTTGAAAACTGCTTTTTAAAGAAAAATTAAAAGCTCGTGAAAGTTGTGGTTCATAATGGAAATGCTGGCAAATTCTGCATAGTGCCTAAGATTTTAAGGTTTCTTCCAGTTATGCATTTAAAGATAAGTCGTAATACTTTCCTTACAGACTCTTCCAGTAGAGGCTGCTATATATGGTGTTTCAAGGAGGTCATTGAAATATTTTTCCTGTTGATCTGATTTGATTCAGTCATATGATGCACACAAAGCTTTCACAAATTCAGATAACCATCATAGCAAATCATCATCTGATAAATTGCTGAACCACACAGACCAAGCTATATTGTATATCCTTTGGTGGCAATGACATAGGTCAAACGTTTCCTGTACATCTTCACCACTGTTGCTGGTATGTTGGCCCATTCCTCCATTCAGATCTCCTCTAGAGCAGTGATGTTTTGGGGCTGTCGCTGGG
>JANHFJ010004426.1:91564-105158 GCA_032468195.1 Cerberus rynchops | reverse complement strand
CATTCCATCATGTGTTGGACTCGATAAGTACCATTGTTTTCTTTGTGGGTGACTGCCAAAAGGTACCAAAATTGCTTGTTTTGCATGATTGAGAAATCATTTGAAAGTTGATAGCTTATAAACAAAATGTATCCTTTTCAAATAAAACCAAGTTGTTTACCCACATGAAAATTCCAGGCAAGTGCTGATTAGTTTTCATCTAGTTAAGCTAGTTAAATATGATGAGCTAGTGAGATGCTCTCCTCCTTTTCTAGGGGGAAGTTTGACATATTAGCCACTTTAGCTAATATATCATTCTAGCTTCACTATGCTTTGATTCAATAATATCATTAACAGCTGAAAATGATTCATTAACTATCAACTCAGTTGTATGAATATGCAAGTATAGAGAGAACTAATCACATTAGGAGAATGCATTGAATTACGATTGCCTCCAGGATTCTCTCCATCTTTTACATGAGTTACTACTTTAAAAGGGCTATTACTTAGTGAATATACTAAGGCTTTCAGAATAGGAACTTATCTTACTTCTGGGATATCTAGCAGACAAACTATAAGATGCACACCTATCTGTTCCAGTCCACTTTACATTAATTCCTCTTTAATCTGAGAATGAATATGAATTTAGAGTTTTGTGTATTTTGACTACATGGAACAGACATTATGCAACAATTGCTCCAAATCATTCCCAAGACATAAGTAAAAATGTCTTTAAATTCAGTTTTTGAACTTACATGAGGCTGGATCACAGCAGTGTATTCGTGAAACTGTAGTAACTGCATCTTCTACTCTGTCATAAATCTGTTCATATAAATTGTTACCATTATTTCTCTGATTTGCTTGTGCATCAATAGATTTAGTTTGAGCTTGGAAGGACATTATCTTTCTTTCTTGTGAAATTATACATATGCAAATTCTCTTTAAAATAGTGTTGTATAAGGTCTCTTGTTGTTCTTTGATGCACAAAAATGCCTGGATTTAAAACAATTGGGGAATCACAAGACCCTGTTGGAGCATTTTGTATCACATTAACATGCACACTAAAATGCATTCAAAACACATTTGCTGTGCACTAATTCACATTAGAGATGGATAATTACTCCCCTCACCCATTTTTGAATGACCAGTCAAATACTTAAAAAACTACAAGCACTATGGAGATTTAGATACTTTTTTGTTACTAACATATAGGTCATTCCATCAATTTATTTTCTTATTCAAAATAAAACATGCACAATCAACATCTCTCCTTCCACGAGTAAAGCTATCATTACTCTCACAGAAATTTGAGGCACTCACAAAACAGGAGTTATCTATAGCATACAATGTAAGGACTGTAATAGCCACTATGTAGAAAAGAAAGGCAGAAAATTAGCAAAGTGTTTCCATGAACACCAATTAATAGTCAGAAGATACAATGAAAACTCCTTAAATTTACAACATAGAAACATCTGGGAAACTATGAGCATCCTAGACCAAGCTAAATCCAAAAATTCTAGAGGATCTGCTTGGCACTGAGACAAATCAAATCAAACATCCATAAGTATATAGAGAAAAATAACATCTCCACAGTATTCAAACGTAACAATAACAAAATCTAAGAGAAACAAAAAGACCATAATAGCTCCTTGCAAGCAATCAAAACCCAGGAAACCAAGAACTAATATCAGACAAACAATCAAACAGTAAACAACAAATGAACTACCAAGGCAAAAACAACACCCCTACCAATACTGATAGACAGTGGTGGGATTCAGTTTTTGAGCCGCACCAGTTCAGCGAATTACCAACATCACCAACTACCAAAGTGGATATCCTGGGCACTGTGCTACACTGCAATGGAGGCATGGGTAACAGAGCGGCTGGCAAGAGGGAAGGAGAAGACCACTTTCCCTCTTTCTTCTCCATGCTTCTCCTCCTTCCCTCTGTTGTCTGTTTCTCCATTGCAGTGCAGTGCTGCGCCCAGGATCCACTTTGACAGCAGAAATGGAGGAATTGGTGTTTATATGAAATAAAGCAAGAAAGTGATTCATATTGTGGAGTTCTTGATGCTCTTGACCTTGGCTGTTTCCTGCAGAATTTTTATTGCCCAATGCTAGAAAGGAATGGAGTTTGCTGTGTTTTTATACAGTAACTTGCTCTTTTAACAGTGATGGGATTCAAATAATTTAACAACCAGTTCACCCAGGGTCAGATTGGCTGTTGTGAGAGGCATGACCCATCCCTGTCTCCCAGCTCTGCTGCACATGCACGACAAGCTTCCTGTGACAGCCAACCTGAGCATGGGAGAACTGGTTGTTAAATTTCCACCCTTTGCCAAAAGTCTGTTTCCAAGAGCACTTACCTGCATGTTGGTCTCACAGCTGTTTCAGCCTTCTGGATGGCTCCTTTAAGAGGTGAGGTTTCCAAGAAATGAGGAGGGGAGTTACCATAGAGACAAGAAGCTGATGCTCCTGAAAGCTCAGTAATGTGAAGAATTGGGGGGAAATGGAGAGAGGGATTTCCCCCTTCCCATGGAGCTGTGTGCTGGAGGTGTTGGTCAGTCTGCTGCAGTGGTGGAATTCAATTTTTTTTACTACTGGTTCTGTGGGCATGGCTTCATGGGCGTGGCTAGGGGGGTCATGTGACTGGATGGGCAGTTTCTTTAAGCAGGGCAATACAGATTAGGTTAGAAACAACACCAGAATGGTTTTTTCCTGCCTTCCCTACAGGATTAACCCTGTAAAGTGGAAAAAAAAATAAAAGGAGATTTCTTCTAACAACCAGTTCTCCAAACTGCTTAGAAAATTTACTATTGGTTCTACTAGAACCTGCTGGATTTCACCTCTGGTCTGCGGGCAAAAGTAAGAGGGGTGAGGAATTAATTTGGCAGTACAATCGATGCGGGACCAAATGTAGGGGAGACTGCAGGATTAGTTTGGCCAGGCAAACCTGCTAGAACCTGCTGAATTTCTCCTCTGGATTGTTGGTAGCCATAGTAGTAATTCTAGCATTCCCAAGTATTTACAGCTAACAGCTGGTTTGGTATAGAGGATAACATGCTGGCCTAGAGACCCTGACTTTCCTTTAGACATGAAAGCTGGCTAGATAACATTGGGTCAGTCACTCTCTCTCAGTCCAACCTAACCCACAAAATTGTCAGAAAAATGAAGGTTGGACAATTAGATATGTATGCTGCCTTGAGTTGAAGAAAAATAATGGTGGGATAAAAAATAATTTAATAAAGAGAGAAACAACATGTCACCTAAGCTGTAAGAAGTAAAACTGGCTTAATCCTCATAGCCAGTTAGTCACCAAGCCAACCTTGGCTAAGGTCAAGACACTAAACAAACAATACTTGATTACTACTTGGGTAAAAGATCTGTAGCAAATACCAGGTTTATAAACTAGAATAGAAAGTTAATCCCAGGAGAAGGCCAGGACAACTCACTTTGTCCAAAAAAGACAACATGTAACACTATCTGCATGTTGGTGAGAGGTTCAAATAGTGAAGACAGCAACTATAGCAACATGATCAAAGTTTCACACTATTTTAACTTGCATTGCAAGCCCACCTGCCAATGCACAGAATATTGTAATATGGAGAAAATTAGAAAAAAAATTCTTTGGTGGCCTTATTGATTCTTGCATCTTTCGCAGCCCTTTTTTTCCTCTACATTTCATTCCATGAAACTGTGGCCCAATAATGTTCCTGAATTTCAAATCACAGCAGCCCCAACCTATTCTATATCTCCATTACTGGGGAACATTAAGAATTGTAGCTCAGCAACATTTATATCAGTTTTGAGCTGCTTCCTCGTAGTATAGTTAGGGTTCCACTGTCTCAAGCTGATTCTGAATACCTCTGGCCATATTAAGGCCCTTTTCTATTTCTTTAATGTAAAGGAGTACTCAAATGACACACAAAATGAAATTTTAAAAAGATGTTATGGCTTGCTGATGTCTTGCTGCATTTTCATAACTCACATGTTTGCAAATATTAATTGTAAAAAAATCTTGCTAACACAATTTTAATTGCCGATGAAATACTTTTCAGTGCCTATAGGTTTTAAAAGTAAAGCTGATATGTGTGAAAAACAACTGTCATTGTTGAATAGTGGAAGTTGAATAGTGTGTATGTTGTTACAGAGGGGTCTCCATCTACTTTCATTTTTTTTTCCAGATATTCCAGCCCAGATAAATCCACTTTTAGGGATTCTCATTGCACTTGGATTTGATGCAAGATAACATACCTGGCACAGTGCTGACCTGGTCTAGGACATGGGTGTCCAACCTTTTCTCTTGCCTGAGCCATACTGAGTGAAAGGGAATTGTTTTGGGCCACGTTTAAAATATATAGTACATAGTGCAAATACAATGTGATTAATGTATACAAATAACAAACTTCCCTTTTTTATATATATATAAATCTCGTGGGGCTGCATTACTTGCTTTTTTAGGCCTGCAGGATTGGACATGCTTGGTTTAAGACATTCCCAGCACATAACTATTCCTATGACAAGCAGTAAGAATTAATTCTGCAGTGGCAGGAATTTTTTTCCCACATTGCCTTTAAGTAAAGAGGAGGTGGCAAAAAAGAGAAACCGTTGTCATTAAGGTTATAAGCCATCATTTGTACAGAAGGCTTTTCATAAGAGGAATTCTGGATTTAATAGGAACAAAAATGACTACATTTTTGGAAATGGTAATCCAGAAGGAACCTCTGAGTCAAGGTACATAATAGGCTGCTCAAAGGAAGAGCCTCTTTGATCTTATTCTTTTCCCATGCTGAATCATCTTCAACTCTGAGACAGGTTTTCAAAATAAAATTAGTTGGCAGTAGAGCATGTTGTCTTAAGTGAGCAGCTATCTAATCAGCTTACCACTATCCTTCCCCCCAAAAACGTAATAAATATAAGTAAAGCAAAGCAATGCAAAAGGAACCCTGGCAGATGGAAAGAGATTTGATGTGGTAAAGAAATGCAAAAAACAAACGGAACCCAGATTGCTGATGTGAAACGATTCCAGCCCATGTCAGCCTTTGACTCACTTACCCTCTTGACCGATGTTATTTTAAACCTCCCACCCCCTCTCCTTTTTTTGTGTTTTTTTGCTGCTGAGTTTGCATGACTGTTATAAAATACTTACTAAGGCATTTATGTAAAATTTGAGAAATAAAACTCCAGTGGGGGGGGGGGGCATTTCTGAAGAGTTTTGAACTTCCTGAAGTTTCTGGGAGCACATCCAAGGTGTTTAGTATTCCCAGAAGATATGTGGAGATTATTTGTCATTTGGAAAATGAGAAAGTATTGGGGAATTGAGGCCAGGCAAGCAGTTAAGAAGTTGGGACATAGGGGCACCCAAACAGTTGTAGAGAAAGAAACTTGAAGTCAGGAGGGAATAATATGTATTTGTAAAAATCCTATCACCTTTTATCACATATTATGCTCAAAAAAGTAGTATTACTATGGTAGGAATTTCATGGGGATTGGACTACTCAGCTCGGCCTGGGGTCCCATACTATATCTGTTTATTTCTAATTTTCTTCATTTCTGAAATGTTCAGTCTTAATTCATGGTCAGCTGATTTAGTTTAGTTTAGTTTAGTTTATTAGATTTCTTAACCTGATCCATTTGAAAATTCATATTTTACACTATACATACTAATATGCAATTTTCCCAACACCTGATACATGCTTTACTGTGTGCATTTTTGCCTAATGGAACATTGGTCTCAATATTTTTGGCCCAATTTTCACAAATAATGTGCATAGTTCACTAATATTTGCATTTATTTAATTCTATTTTACATTTTTGCATACACAATGTTTTATTGAAAAATTGCATCAAAAATTTGGACAACTTTTGAATTACCCCCTTTTAAATCCAAATCACTATTTTTCTCCCAGAGACAAACAGTTATAAAGACATGTAGATAGTAACAGATGAGCTGTTGGACAGAGGAAAATCCCTGTGGGTTCAAAGAAATGTTAATATGTTCCCCCAGAGTGGTTTGAAAAAAAAATGTGCTATTTGTATTAGTCTAATGTTCAGTCCACACTGACTTGTCCATGTTATTCCCTTTGCTAATTAAATTGTAGTCATAATGATTCTAAATTATGATATGAACTGATTAATCTGCATATCTGAATTAAAGCAAAAACGTCAACCACATTTCACTCTTCTCAATCCTAATCTGGCTATTAGGTTAGCTGATACTGCTATTGACATTATAATTAGATTGACTTGAATTATACTGTTTGCAACAGACATTTTATCTTCTAATTTTGCTTTGTTAAACACATTGTTATTCATTACCTACACCGATATCATTATTCATTTATTTGTTCAGATGATGTTTGCATACAAGTGTTTCAAATTTATTTTAAAAAAATTCTCTTTCAATCCTTGCTTTTTATTCTGGCCATTCATTTCTCAAATCTATTTGTTGCATTTCCCTTTAAGATTCAGGCACAAACTAAAGATAAACTCTGGCAATGGTATTTTAACTTTGCCTTTGATATTGTCAATAAATAGTAGCTATCTTAAGTCTCAGAAATTAATTACTTTACTAGACTGTCAGCACAGATTTTTTTTTTCTTTATCTACAATTTACCAGGATAAAACTCACATCATTCTGAGTATCATTATGGTAGTTAGACTAGAAACCGGGAGACTGTAAATTCTAATCCCACCTTAGCCACAAAAATCAGCTCAGTAACTCTGGGCCATCACTCTCTCTCAGCCCACCCAGCTCATTATGGGGGACAATAGGAGGAGGGAGAGGTGTCAGATATGTTAGCCACCTTGAATTACTTAAAAAATAATAAAGGTGGAATATATATTAAAATAAACAAATAAATTACATCATTGTGGCTATTGTTGCTATTCTTATGGTTAGTCACACAGTCAGCCAGATATTTAGACTGAATTTGGCATTTTTATCCATCTACTGAATCCTTCCAAAGTACCAAGAATAAGCAGATGTTGCAGTTTAATAAAATTTCCTGTTGCAGCAGGAAATAGGCTGTTCAAAGTAAAGCTGCCATTTCAAATTGACTGATGGCAATTTTGTCAAACAATAAATTGAACTGATGGTGTTCAAGTGATGCCCCAGATGTTTTGGAATTGCACCCAAGGAAGTTGTTACTATTGGTATTATTTTTGCTTTCTTTTGCCAAAGTTGTTATATTTATATTTGTGGGTGTTTATATTTTGTAATTTTCTCCAGTTGTTTCTCTGCTGCTTCCAAGTATTGCAATGTCCACTATCCAGTCTTTTTTTGACTTTCTTATCAAAAATTCTTAAGTTATGGCAGGTACTTTTACCTTTGAATTTAAAGTCGCAGACTATTTCAGCTTCTTCGTTTTTTATGACTTTGTTTGTTTTGTAGTCCCAGTCCCAGTTCTTGCTTACTGGCAAGTGGCATTCCTTGCAGATATTCCAATGCACCATTGTTGCTATTATGTCATGCCATTGTTTATAGTCAGTCTTTGTGATCTTTCTGTAATAGCTAATTGTCCACTGTGTCTTCAGACTCTTTTCAGAGATGGCATTTTCTGTCCATTCTCAATTCTGGCTTTGTATGTATTTGTTCTTAAAGGCTTGATCCTGTGCAGCCAAAATTAGCTTAACTCCCCCCTACCCTTACCATCTCTTTCTTAAATTTTCCTGCACTTAGCCTTTGTCAGGTCTTGTAATCTGTATTGCCTGCTAGTTTTAGAGACCAGTTTGGTGTTTTCAGTATTCATAAGTTCTCATATTATACTAGCTTCAGTGCACCTTCTTCATTGTCCTTCAAATATTTTTCTAATGCCCTTTTGTCTTCTTCAATTGTTAGTGTATTTGAAACATTCCATGCCATCTGTTTTCTTGGTAAATAGAGTCTATCAACATCACTGCATGAATGAAGGACATGATTCATGTCATTTTTCTGGTATTCCTGTTTATGGTTTCTACTTCTGCTTGAACCCATTCAAGTAGATGATATATCTTGGCTGTATATAGTCAGTCAGTCTTCTTGAGTAGTGATTTCATTTGCATGGTGTTTTTCTATATAGACTCAGATTGTTGAAGTAAAGGAGGTTTAATAGCTTGGAAAATGTTTGTCGCAATAGCCTCACTTGTTCGATGTTATTGACAGAGGGATCAATGCAATGACAAACAGTAGAGTATTCTTGAAAAATTTCTCTCTTTCAGTCTATCTCTCAGTCTATTGACTAGGAATTATGTCTTCCATTGTGACTTCTGTTATTTCTAGCCACTTGGTTATCAAACCATGTGGCAGATAATTGAATGCCTTCTTGTAATCAATCCAAGCTACATTCATATTGGTCTTCCTTCTCCTGCAGTTTTCCTAACTCATTTTGTCATTTAAGAGCTGATTTTTTGCTCCTCTGCTCTTTGGGTGGTTTTCTTTCTGCTCAGACAGAAAGCTTGTTTTCAATTATAGGTAGTTCTCAACTTATGATAACAATTAGGCCCAAGATTTTGGTTGCTAAGTGAAATAATTGTAAAGTGAATTTTGCCCCATTTTATGGCTTTTCCTGCAACAACTGTTAACTGAATTACTGCAATTGTTAAGTTACTAACTAGGTTGTTAAGTGAATCTGGCTTCTTCATTGACTTTGCTTGACAGAAGGTTGCAAAAATTGATCACATGACCCCCAGGACATGCAACCCTCATAAATATGAGTTAGTTTCCAAGCATCTGAATTTTGATCACATGACCATGGGGTGCTGCAATGGCCGTAAATGTGAAAAATGACCATGCCACTTTTTTAGTGCCCTAAATGAACTATTGCAAATCAAGAACTATCTATAGACGCTATTAGACTGCATCAGCTACTACACCATTTAGCAATTTGAAAATTGTTGGTGAGCAGGTAATTGGCCTGTAGCTGCCTGATGTTGCCTTTTTTGTTGGATTGTTATGTTATTATTATTATGCTTGGTCACATAGTCAGCCAGATTTTGAGATTGGATTTGGCTTTTTATCCATTTATCCTTCCCAAAAACAGCTGGTACTTGATGGTGTTAGATGTATCATTCCTAGATGCAAGCTGCCATTATTTCTTTGTTTTCAGTCTTTGTATATTTGTCACAGGTAAGTTTTAGTTTCTTCCAGTAGAAAACTTTTGCAATTTGTTGGCCCTAGTTGCTCTCCAGTATGGATTTCTGTAAATTACATCTCACCATTTTGTTTATGGGGAAGTATTCTTTATATGGGTCCTCTGAGACCAGTATGGTTGAATTTCTGGCATAGCTCTCATCCTCCTCAGAGAATACAAGCTCCACAACTAGTAGTGCTTCACTGGATGAGGAGGAGAAGGAGGGTAGTTAAGCACACCAAGCTCAGTACAATAGCATGATTCACACTCAGGCTTTGGGTCATTGTTTCATATATCAGATAGCACATTTATTTTGTTTCAAAAAAGAAAGGGGTGAAGAAATATTGTGAGGCAGTAAGTTAAAAATTTCCATTTTAGGATGTTGTACTAACAATACCTCATATCTGGCTCTGTTCAACATTCCACAATTGCACATTTGAGCAGATGTGAAGAGAGGCCTATATATTTTAAATTTAAACTTACTATATTGGCAGGCTGACCTTTCTTTTTTCCTTCCAGCTATAATCCGGTTCTTGTCTTCCTTTTAAATATATAAACTCTGTGTTGTGCTGAAATGAAAGCATATAGCAAGAACAATTGATCTCTACTCTTGCAAGAAAGTACAAAAACAGGTTCTAGACACTGCTGAATAGAAAAACATTATATTCCTTAGTAAATTATCCATATCTATAGATTCTATGGTAGTTTCAATATTGCAGTTTCCTTTGGCTACCTGATTTATAGCGTACTCTTTTCCAAGGGTTCAGGAACATGCTGTAGGACAGAGATGCTCCACTGGTATCCATCTCTGCTGCTCTGCCATTGTAATTCTATCCCAATTGTCCAATTGTTTTCATGACAACCTAGGGTGGAACATTGGCAAGGTTCAAAGATACCTTGGAGAGGAGAAAAGTGGGAACATTTCAGAGCACAACTGAACAAGGCACTTGAAAGTGATGTAATTTGTGCAGCTCTAACTACATAACAACAACAATGGATCAGAGTGTTAAAGTAGGTTTGAAGAGTGCAACTCCATAGATCCATTTCCTAAAGAACCAGAACAGAGAAAAGAAAGAACTCCCAGTAAGCTAGAAAAAGACTACTTTCAGACTACTGACATTATTTACCTTTATTTATTTATTAAATTTAACCCTGAGAATGCCTGGCAAGAGGAATGGTCCGAGGCACCTTCGTATAGCCTGACCATTTGTGATACTTCTACCAAACCACTGGATTTGATTTGCTTCACTTTGTCTGGTCGAAATTGAACTTAAGTGTGATACTGGAAGAACTGCCTCTGCCCTGTATCAGTGGGGATGGGAAGATTCTCTTTGTTGCAATTATGGTTCTGATATACAAACTATTAAACATATCATGCAAGATTGCCCACGATGTGCATTCTCTGGTTCATAGAAGATCTGTGGGAAGCAACACCAGAGGCAATCACTTGGATAGGTGAATTGGACATGCAGTTATGAGGCCACTGCCATACCCCCATGGAAGATTTATTTATAATTACATGAAATATTTATATATGTTTACTTCTCCTCTGTTGTGTTCTCATCACATACTAAATAATAATAAATAATAACTGCTCATGTGACCATCCAAAGTGACTCAAGGTAACTTTAGATTACATGAGCCAAATGATTATCCAGACAGCTATAAATGACTCTCTTAAGGGGGGGGCAGTCTATATCTCTTACATTATATATAATTTTTATATATATTGTATCTCCATTGCAACTCAGGTACAAAACGACAAACTTGTATTTTGCTGCTCAATGCACTTCTTTTTTCAGGTTGGTGTCATCATGGTTAGAAAAAGATGCCAGTTGCTATCTTCTTGGCCATGGTTTAAACTGCATTTAAATCAGCCAAGTGTAAGCAGTGAGCTGACTTGTAAGCAGGTTTAACTATTTTTTTCTATATATCTTTTATTCTTACTGCAAAAAAACCCCAATGGCTACGAATGATTATAAAAGGAAATGAAATCTATTTTAAATGATGAAAAGGGATTTCCATTGTTGGGAGGAATCCAGTCATTTGGTTTAGTTCAGAAAGCAATGGGCTTTCTGTAGAAAAAAATGTGTAAAAGACCAGACTGAGAATCAATGGGCAGAATGTAGCTAAAGGATAGCAATATACAAGGGTTTATCTTATGCCACGTTACATATATCATATTGCTAGACAGAAATGTTTGTCTCATCCCTATAAACCAAAATATGGGCCTCTCTTTTTCACTGCTTTCTTAAAATAGATTTTGCTCTAAGCATCTGATCTCATGGGCACACAAAGAATATTTTCCCTCTTTGATCTTTATCTTTGAACTTTTGCTATGACTCATACTTGGAGAATGGTGTGCTGTAGATTAAATACTGTGTAGCCCATTCCTCTGAATTACTTAAAAATGCTGAGTTGGGATATTTAATGTTCTGCATAATAATTATGCCCCACATAATCATCCACTTTTAAATCATATTATTTTTCTGAATTCTCTGCCATGGTGTTCATAAATGTTTAGCTTTTCAATACATTGCATTTTAAAACAGGGTAAGTTCCAGATGAAAATTATGGGTTGTATTTAGTGCTATCTTGAGTAAAAAATAGCCTTCATTTACAAAATTTCTCATTTCTTCTTTCTATGATTGTCTCCTGAGATACTCCCCAGTGACTGGAAACCTTTGGCAAAAGCATGAAAAAAGTAGAGAAGGACTGATGGAAGACTCATCCAAGCCATTATCTCACAGAATTCCATCATGGAATGTTGAAAAATCAGCTATTACTTGCAGAGTATTTCCCTGAGGACGTTGACAGGGAGGGGTTACTTAAAAAAATAAATAAAGAGATTGGAAATGCTTTTTTATTCTAGAGTGTCATTTTTTTCATGGAAAATCTTCTACAGTAGGCTGAGTCATTGGTACTCTCCTATTTAATCCCTAATTCATACATAAATCCATCTGGTCTATTTATCCATTTTTCTCCCTTCTTCCAAACTTTGCCTTTCAGAAAGAGATAGGAGTTTGTCAGGCTGCTGGTTAGAGAGACTTAAGGGCCCAAAGCTAATTCCAAGCTATTGATCTTCCATTTCTGTTTCTATAGTATGTCTATGTTTATTTAATTGTTTAAAAAAACTTGTAGGGCCCTTCTGTAGGAGATAGAGGCCAGACTGACTCTGAGGAAGAGGTCAAATGCGTTATCAGTCTTGAGTTCCTTGGCACACACAAGAAATTTAAGTCCAGCCCACCTTGAATTCCATTTATTTTTATCTACCATCAATTTGCTTTTATTGTTAGTAGTTCAGATCTTGTAGAGAGCTTAAGCTTGCAATAAACCTTTATATTTCTTTGAACTGAGTTTCTCGATTTCCATGCTTGGCACACTCAACTTGAAGAATGTGTTTCTGGGAAGCTTTCCAAGAAATTGAGAAATGTTGGTTTCACTGTTCTTGCTATAGGTAATCCTCAACTTACAACAGTTTATTTAGTGACCATTCAATGTTACAACGGCACTGAAAAAAGTGACTTATGAACATTTTTACCCTTACGACTGTTGCAGCATCCCAATGGTCACATGATCAAAATTTAGATGCCTGTCAACTGATTCATATTTATGATGGTTGAAGTGTCTCACGGTCATGTGATCACCTTTTGGAACCTTCTGACAAACAAAGTCAATGGGAAGACCAGATTCACTTAACAACTTAGTTACTAACTGAACAACCGTAGTGATTAATTTATTCATTTTAAGGAGCCTCAGTGGTGCAGTGGTTAGAGTGCAGTACTGCAATACTGTAGTACTTCTGCTGACTGTTGGTTCAAATCCAAGCTCAAGGTTGACTCAGTCTTCCATCCTTCTGAGGTGGGTAAAATGAGGACCCAGATTGTTGGGGGCAATATGTTGACTCTGTAAACCGCTTAGAGAGGAGGAAGGTATGTTGGATATGTTCACCACCTTGAGTTATTTATAAAAAATAGTAAAGGTTCTGAGCATCTGAGCTGATAATAAATATTCACTCCATGAATTCTTCTACATAAGATATTCTAATCCTTCAATTATTTTCACTGCCCTTTTCTGAACTTGTTCCAGTTTCACTGAATAAAACCTAAGGTTATGTGAAGAAAAGCACAGTATTTGCTCCCCAATAGCCATACGGCACTCTATCAGTTCCCAGAATTCATGTATTTCTATGGATCTCTTCTCTCCCATTTTTTTTATTCCAGCTTTCACTGGAAAGTTCTTCAAAGCAGAACTTTTTACATAGTTATATCTATTTCTATTTTAAAAATACCACCACATTGAGAGTTTTATTTGTAAGCATAGATAACCACCGAAGCAGTGGTGAAATTCAATTTTTTTTACTACCGCTTCTGTAGGCATGGCTATAGGATTAAACATCACCAAGCACAGAATTAAACTTCACTAAAGGTACAATGTAATAAGGGGAGAGGCAGTTTCTGTGAGCAAGGCAATAAAGATTAGGCTAGAAACAACTGCATTATTTAC